>OMNV01012804.1:0-28957 GCA_900303265.1 Brotula barbata
CTGTCTGATAAAACCGTATCGAATTGAACTCTCCTTGTGCCCTCCTCGAAAAGCACGGAGCCAAAACTTTCTCTTCTTTTTCTTGTGCAGAAAAATGTCGGTCCATTTCCTGTCTGTGACTTATACCTCGTTTGTAGTGAAATTGGAACACAACGATGCAAAATTTCACACCAGTTTGATTTACAAATTGCAATTCCGCAAATCCGTGCCACGTTTTGTATCGGGCCGTTGTTTTGTTTTTTACCCTGAAAGTATACTATGACGTTCTTTTGCGTCTTTGTATTCGATAGAAACACACACACACACACCCACACACACACACACACACACACACCCATCTCTCTCTCACACAAACAGCATTTTCACAATACTATTATCTCTTTTTTTCCCCATTATATCGCCATGTTTCTTCATTTATATGACAATTTCTGTGATTTACCTGACTTGAAGACGTGATTGCGGCACTGTTTTGTTATTATAAACCAGTCTGTCCCCTTTCCTTACTTATTCTTCATTTCCTTCACTCGGGAGAATACTGTCAATTATCTCCCTCACTCCTCCTCTAGCTGCTTTTTTTCCCGTAGATATGTCGCAATATGTTTTCACAAACTTTTAATTAAGGCTGAAAATTTGCCCTAATTCTTTCCTCTAATGCCGCTAAGGCAGCACTATGACAGCACACACACACACACACATGATCCAGCCAATCTGTTGCAGTGTCTCTTGTGAAGGACTAAAGATGACCTCATTACCATGTTATTGTACAGATAAAAATGAGCAATGATCAGAGTATTCATCCGTCATTGCGTCTTAAACAGCACAATCAGCAGCATTCATTCGACCTTGACATGTCAACAGTGTTTTGCTGATTAAATCACAGGCTGGCGGTGTCTATGTGTGTATGTCACGCTAGCTCGGGTCCCTCCGCATTTTTCTTTCATGTCCATTTTATTTTGCATCTTTGTCACATTTTAAATACATTATTTTTTCTAAGACATCATTTAAAAGTGCAGTCATTTCCATCTCATCGCTATAATGTGCTCTGTAGCATGTCAGTATTTGTATACTGATGTGTTCCTAACAACAAATAAACAAATCAAAAAAGGAAAAGAAAGTAAAATCTGACTTAGGAGGAAGCAAGGACAGTTAGAGATCACACAGATCCACCGAGACAGATACTTTGATCGTCCTGGTAGGGATGGATTTGGAAATCTGGGCTTTATTGCCGCTGTGATAGTGACTCGTGTGATATATGTGTTATTAAGATCGCTGTCATCCTGAAAGTAAACACTAACTAATTATTATTACACGGTAATTACCGTACTGTTATAATGAAGAGCAGTGGTTCTCAAGCTGTGGCATGGGCTATGTATCATCTGTGGTTGTTGGACTGCCCTCAGTACATTTTACTGAACATCAGTACATTTAAACTTGGACAGATAGATAGATGATGGATAGATAGATAGATAGATAGATAGATCATATTCATAAATATTAAGTTTTGTGTTTTTTCTATAAGAAATTATTATTATTGCTGTTATTTTTATTATTATTATTATATTTAACTGATTGTGGCCCTATTTATGCCTACGTAAATGTGATTCATAGATTAATAACATCTTTGTAGGCATATTTCATTGACGTTTGAAGTTATCCCTGCCATCATCGTCATCATCGTTATCATCAACATCATCATCTTTTTGTCATCCTCTCTCTATTCTTGCTGTCTCAGTAACCATCATTGTCGTTTCTCACATTATCTCACACTCTCTACATCTTCTCTGATTGGCTCCTGTGGTGTTCAAGCTGAGTGCCCGGCCTCTGTGGCCCATGATCCTCTCTGGCCCTGACAGCTTGTTATCGCCACGGTGAAGGATGGCTAATGCGGCACTGTGCCTTGCTCTTAACTACAACGGAGGATAGAGCACACACCTGGGACACATCACCTACTGTCGACATTCTACTTTACTGTAATTCCTCTCCTTTTTTCTTAACTACACCTCCCTCTCCCGCTTTGCTTGTAGGACTCCGAGTTTAGAGAAACCTCAAGATCTGAAGCAAAATATTGCTGCGAGGATTCTGGGAGATTTACCTCTTTGTTCGCGGTGACACTTGCTGTGGGGTGTGGCGGTTTATTTGCTTGTCGGCGCCGAGCGCTCGCAAACAGATGTTTCGGTGACGAACGTCAAAACTCCGTCTCTTATCTTCAGTGTCTGTTTTCATTCTCGCTCCGGTTTCCTGTCATTTCCTTTTCATCGCTCAGTTATCACGTCACACCTGTTCCTCTCATCAGCTCAAACAGTGCTTTTCCCTCGTTTCCTTTGTGAAATCGTCCATGTTTTCCTGCATCTCAAGGGTGTGTTTTACTTATTCTAATCAGCTTCTGTTCTCTCAGAATATGAACTCTTGTCCTTTTACCTCAGGCGATATCTCCGTTTACCAAAGAGCTATGAGACAAACCTTTGTCAAGAACGCATTAAACTTTCACTAAAGCATCCAAAAATAAATCTCAACGCGATCGGTAATACTGCTACCAATACGCTGCCCGCTGCGTCGAAGCTTTTACCACTTTTTTTCCTCCTCTCTTTCTCTTTCTCCCCCTCTCCATGCTTGTCTTTTTTCTTTTCCCTCAGGCCCTGTCCAAACTCCATTAGTGCCTTCGCTGTCTGAGAAAAGGGAATTAACTCAGAGAAGAGGAGAGGGAAGATGAAGGACTTAAAGCGACTCTAATGAGCATCCCTGTGTATTCTGTGTGGCTCCCACCCTTTGGTAGTTGTGCGTTCCAATGGGGTACAATGAACGAGTGTATGGTGGCATAGATGTGTTGAACGGTTAATTTAAAGGGACAGGCAGCAGTTTGTTCCGTTCCCTTGTACTTCCTGGCATATACAACGACAGAACTGGTGCAATCATTCCCAAACCTCTTTGTATGATAATGGTGTGTCATCCTTAATGATAACGATGACGCTCTACATCTCTTGTATTCTGTCTGACGTGCATGGTGCGTCTGTAAACCGTGTCATCGATCATTTATTTTCCATTTTTCAAACAGCGTGCAGTCCAAAGTGCTCTCCGTCGCTCATCCGAGTAAAACTTAACAATATGTGAACATATAAGTTAAATAATTTGTTTGAAAGGACACAAAATAACACCGTGGATAAGAAATCTGTGTATACCCCAAATAAGGGAATTTAGCAATGATAGGGGAAGCTGTTTAGGAAAGGAGCAGCACATTACATATGCAGCACTGCATTGCTTAGAGTTTCATTAAAACCCGATAGAAATGCTTAAATTACAGTAAATGCTCTAAAATGTCATATCTAAGTAACATCTTCTCCACTAATGGAATCTGATTTGGGGAACTAATCAAGTAAGAGGACGGGGGTTGTTAAAATTTTATATGCAATTCTACACACTCAACGCTCTCACAGGCTGCTGGTTTCACATATGTGAAGTATTTTCCTTCATTTTCATAGGGAGGTAGGGTGTGTGTGTGTGTGCTGAACATTGTCAAAGTTTCCAAAATGGAGCTTCATGCTGATTAAACTTCACCCAATGCTTTGTTTTTATGTTTCTTTTTTTCAGGATTTGCCTTTTGGCACCGTGCATACTAATACGTTTGTGTTTACCTCTGTGAAAATGCACATTTACATACACATTATGCACGCCCGCTCTACCTTAGCACGCGTGTGTGTAAGTGGGTTATTGCAATCCAACACTTTGTTTGTATTCCAGATAACACAGACGATGTTTTAATTGGGTTATGTGTGTGTTTGTACATACGGGGGTTGGTGTGACATCATCCTCCTACTGCCTTGCTAGCACGTTGTGCTGTGTATTTTACGCTGCACTACCGATTTGTCTGATCTCAGTAACAGCGGGGCAGATTGCCTTTAGATAAACTGCACAGATAAATGTCAGAGGTGCACAAACAGAAAAGTACACAAACCTACACACACACACATTCTTTAATCATTCATTTCTATTCCTCCCATCATCGTCACATTTTGCCATCTTGCCGCCTTATTTTACAACTTATAAAAGAATAATGTCTTTCTATTTATGTCAATTCAAGTCAAAAGTATTACTTTACACAGGCAGGGACTCTTGAGAGGATTTAATAAGTCATTTAATGGCTCTATCATCACTAACTGCAGGGTACATTTTATCCAAGTGAGTGCTTTGTAGTTTGCTATTTCTCATCTATTATCCAAAGAGTGCTATTTAAATTGTATGAGTCATTCGGCTCTATAGTGGAAGGTTTGGTCTTAGCCCCTCAGCTTATTTGGATTTTTCCAACATACAAATTCACTCAATTATTTGGAGAAAATTCGGGTGACAAACTAGATGCCTCTTTGCTCGTCCTTTCATCCGTAGCCAGGAGTATTGGAAGGCCTCAGTGTGGAAGCATTAGTGATGATGGAATACAGCAGAGGGGAGGGCTCGCGGGGCGGGGGCGGGGGGATGTGTTCTGTCAAGTTTTGGCAGTGATCGCACAGTAAGGACAGCACCAGTACCGGATATGCTGGAGGATCCCACTTCCACAGATATATATGAGTACACGTTGAAGTTGAAGAATCTCGACCCGACAACAGCACACTCCTAGAATGACCTTCACACTCTTTCACTCTGCTTACTCGCCCACTGCTTTGTTTTAAAAGGCTCAGGAACGAGTCAGCAAAAATTTAACACACACATTTACCATTCCAGGATAAGATTTTGGATCCGTGCAAGGTTATACCAATTGAAGTGGCATTGATTTTTATTTTATTATGCATGTTTTGAAAAAGGATATGGGCCTAAGTGAAAAATCATGTAGGTGGGAATTGAGCAAGATGTGCAATAAGTACCAAGAACCGTTATTAAAATGTCCTTACCAAGCATATAACTGTCAGTGTGACACGGAATTTCGCTTCTGAAGGTTTTTGGTTGGTGAACATGGTGAAAACAGCTGCAAATAATAATAATATATTTTTAATTTAATTTAATTTAATTTAATTTAATTTAATTTAATTTTATTTTATTTTATTTTATTTTATTTTTCATATAATAGTATTTTTTTATAAATTCATATTATTAAATCAACAATATTAATTATTATTATTTTGTTTTTGTTGTTATTATTCTTGTTGTTGTACATGTAGACATGGTTTAATCTAGTGTAAACATTGAGGTTATTCATGTGTTCTGTATCATTATGGCTTTGGTTTAAAACGGCTTGAAACAATCCAAGATAGACAATTTCTTTTCCATTATCACGGTAATGTTACATTCTGTAAAAAAAATAAACAAAAAAAAAACTAGCTGTCTTAGCGTCAGGCTAGCGTTTAGCCTTGCATTTGAGACTCTTCTTATCTGGCGCTGACATCTGTAATCAGCCCTCTCTGTCTTCCATTTTACTGTGTTTGTTCCTACAGTACAGTACAGATCTCTGTGGAATTGTCCCTGAATGGGAAGGAGTCAGACAAAAGCAACAGCAGCTCACATTTTATTAGCTTGAACATGAATTATGTGGTTATTACCAGAGGCAGCTGCAGAGACAGCTACAGATAAGCAAAGCAATAATTATTCTACTCCAAATATTTTTGTCTTGTTTCATTAGGACATGAAACTGCAAGCAGACTGCAACACTAATCAACCATTCTGACAGCTGGCAGACTTTTCTCAACATTGTGGAATAGATCTAAACTTTTCATACGTACTTGTGCACTTTTTCAGTGGATATAGAGCTTAAATGCTAACTGGATTGATTCCAATCTAAAACACTGCTGAACAGTGGAGGGACAGGAGGGAGTTTCTTTGATTAACCGTGAGCTTGTAGGTTTGTAGGGAGTGTGAGGCCGCTGTGAGTCACGGGGGGATGTTTATGAATATTCTACTTCGGATTGATCATCAGTATGTTTGAGCATGGACCGTTTGCCCACTTGCTGCGCTGGCTTTGAGGTATGCCCCTCGGTAATGAATACTTATGAGCACATTAGCTGACCAAGAAGACTCATTACAATATCAAGGCAGCCAACTGATCGCGTGTCCTATTCGCTGCCTTTGAGTATCCGTCTTTGTGTCCTGGCTGCACGAGGCAAGAGCACCGTGTTACAAATTCATGGTCCGTAATGGCGCCCAGATCAGATGAGGCCCGCGCAAACATGGAAATGAGCACCCTTTAAAAGGCTCAACCTGTAAGTGAGTTTACCGCAACGGAGAGCTGCAGCGAGTGATTGACATTCACAGCATCAATACACACTAAAGCCCGCCGTGTCGTCTGAGCGACGTGCGTGATTGACCGAATCCTGACTGTCAGGTGTGAAGGTGCCCTCGCCGCACTCCTCGGAAGATGAATGACACACAACTGCCCACGGTATCACAATGACGGCGTGATGATACGAGATTGGTGTTCGAGGTCTCTCATTTCCTGTCATGAAAAGAGTGCAGGAGCCTTATGGCCGAGTCGGTGTTCACCTGGGAGAGATCAAAGCAGAACGACTTTCAAAGGGCTCACAGATGGAGGAATTTCATTTCTTCAAGGCACGATGATATTAAAATGTGGCAGCATTTCAACACTGTCAAATATTATTAGGAAAGTCCAGGAGGAGTCTGCAAGACAAGTTAAGACGATTTTTTTTTTTCTTTTCCTTATTTTGGCGGGAGCGTCTGTGTCAACTCGTGTAGTAACATCAATAAGCTCATTATTGAACATTTAATATCTCCTTGAAATGAGCTGTCTACTTTGCTTGTGTTCATTTGATTGGCAACCAAGAAACTAGGATGAAAAAGTAGACACGTTTGAGACGTTATATGAAATTCTATCCAAGTAATTGCAAGTGCCAGACTCATTCTGCTGACTGGAGGAACCCGTCGGCACATTTGCAGCAACGATACAGAGTAAACTGTAAATCACAAGCTTGGATGAGCTTTACAAGTATATACAAATTGCGGCGGAGAAATCGTTGGAAATTAGCGCATCTCATTCTGGGAATGATCAAAGAAAAGACGGATGAAGAGGGGTGATTATTGTGCAAATACAGGGAGGGATGGAGAGACTGTGAAGCGAGAATAAAGGACAAACTTGGGCTTCACTCTGAGGGATGAGATGAAGGGGAAAAGAGGAAGAGAAGGGGCAGGTAGAAAGGGACGAAGAAGAAGGAGTCCGAGATTGCTTGTGAGCGCTTGACTTGAGAAGGAAGGCAGAGGAAGAGGGCAGAGAAAGGAAGATAGCACAGTGGAAGAATGAACTTTTGCCCAGTGACTGTCATTACTTTGGAAGACAGAGGAGAGGGTGTGTGTGTGCGCATGTGCGTGTGTGTGCACATGACATTGACCGTAAGGAGGAGCATGAAGTCTCTAATTGCTCGAGCGAGTGCAACTTCAGACCTCTTCCACAAAGAGAGGGGCGAGGACGGAGCGAGGGAGGAGATTCACAAGGGGACTGAAACGGCCTGGGAATAAATAAGGTTGTAAATGTGAGATCATCAGTCGGATATTAGGATACAGAAGAAGTAAAAGAGATTTGAGAGTTACTCATCGTTTTAAAGTGTCCATAATTTTCATGGGAGCCGATGTTCTCCCATGACGGAACCAGCAGGTGGATGTGATTTGTTGCGGTATTAGATGATAGTGATTCACAGTAGAGGGTCAGACTCACTGCATGACACCCTCATGATTTAGTGACGCCCCCCCATCAGTTGGCCTACCCCTACCCCTCCTCCTCCCCGTGTGTCTGAGCCATGCCCAGTCACCCTTACTCTCCTCTGGGCATGCTCCACTTGTTGTTCTATCAACTATGCCCGGAGAGAGACAGAGAGAGAGGGAGAGAGAGTGGATGGAAACGAGGGGTTGAAAGATGGAGGAGGGGAGAAAAGGGAAACAAACAGGAGAAAAAAAGAAGTGAAGCGATAAATGGAAGACCATGGAGGAGAGAGATGGACAGAAAGAGGTGGGCGAAGGAGGGGAAAGAATTAGTGACCACGAGGGACCTACGGAAAAACGGGAACGGAAGCGGTCCCTGCATTGTTACTGACTCCAACATACGCTTACACACACACACACACATTCTCTCAGGCTCACGCTCGTATATACACATAATCCGAGCTGTCAGATATATGTAACACATATATGGATCATACTCATCCTAATCCCACACACTGTTTTGCTGGCTGTAGTGTGTGTGTGAACATTCGTGTGTGGGTGGCATCTGTCAGGGCAAATGCTAAATGCTTCTTCTAGCCAATGATTAAAGCCAGCCAATAAGTGTGTGTGTATGTGTGGGTGTGAGACAGAGCGAGAGAGAGTGTGTGTCTGAGTGGGAGAGAGAGAGAGAGAGAGACCATCCAGATGTGTGGACATGAGCTGACTGCTCTATCTACCACTCAAATGAACCCCTGGGCTTAGGTCATTACAGACAGGATTTAGACTTACACACACACACACACGCTTTTGATGTTCTCCCCAAGTAGCTGAGTTGGTAAGTTCCTTCTAAAAGTCCGTTAGACTTCCGTAGCAGCGAATAAGTGCCTGAGTCACTGACATGATTGCGACAAGCTCAAGTGATACTGGGTTACACAAGAAAGAGACAGAGGACAAGAAAGGGGAGGACGGAAGGACAAGGTGAGAGGAAGACAGAAGATGAATTAAAGGGATGGGACGGATCGTGTTCATGTGCTTGCTGTTTGAAACCGAAGGTACCAGATGTTATTGTTATTTTACTTCATCCTACAAAAGAGCAGTGAGGCCTCCTGACATCAAATCAAAACAAAGATTTGCTTTTATTGCAAATTAAAAATAAATTATGAATAAAATGTAGTGTTGAATCACTCATGTACCACTCAGGCACAGGTTCGATTCTTTTCAGCCTGTTTGTTTGCTCAAGGAACCAGCAGGGAACAAAGTCTCTAATCTTTAAAATAATCAAGTGCAACTTTTCATAAATTATGCTATATTTACATAATATATTCAGTCATTAATGGGTTGTTGATGTAAAAAAAAGGCCCATTACGTATATTTAAAGTCCTTTAAAAACCCTGAACTCTTTGCACTGATCACTAATTCAATGACAAGCGTGCAAAGGGTTAAAAAAAATTACATCTAGAGTTCAGACTCTTTTTTTTAATCCTGTAATCCACCATATCAAATCATTTCTAAGTTACTGTATGACATTTCTTCTTATACAGAATGTATCCTGAAATATTTGGTGCAGTATCTTGGTCAACTAGAATTTCAAAGTAAAATTCATGAAGATGGACTCACCGCTGTGTACCACGTAGGTCAAAAGGTTAAGACAAACACAGCCAGTGCCATCCTGCACCCTGACCTTCTGTTTATATTATTATAATGTCAAACTTCAGCCTTACAATCAGATCAGGTATACACACACAAGCAATAAAAAAAAAAGCTTAGATGTGTTTTTTTTTCATCCATCGTGAACTGACCCGTGTTCTAATGCGTCCCTGGACAAAGTGGCCGTTCTGCTTTTATGGGAACTCATTGAAAACTACCGATAAGCTCAATAAAGCATCACCTGGTGCATATATAAAGGAGTATATAAGTACACCCACCAGCTGCAGTAAGTACCTCCCATATCTTTGAGGCAAGCGCACATCCAGGCAATTTCTCTATAATTCAGCTAAGACTAAATACAGTATGATGCAGACCTACACACACAAAAATAAGATGATTCATCAGTACGAAGTCCACAAACAAGCTGCTGTCTTCAAGTAATACCCGCTGCACCATTTCTCTCACAAATGAGTCCTGACAGCAATTCTGTACAATTTAGTCTCTTGGCAGGAGAGGGAGGGAGGCAAAGAGAGAGAGTGAGAGAGAGAGTGCACGTCCCCTTGGCCCGTGCTTTTGGACATCTTCCCAGCCAAATGAGTGTGAGAGAGAGTGCAAAGGCAGCCAGGGCCCCCGGAGAGCCAGGCACTGTTTAAATGATGTTATCACAATACATTTGTTTCGACTCCATCTGTTTCACTCGTGCGTCTTCTCACTCCTGCTCGTCCGTCTCTCACGTTCTGCCACTATGTTTTCTCTGGCCAATGCGGAATGTTATGCAGGTGTGTGCCCCTGTGTGTAGTCTACTCGTGATAGAAAGAGTGTGTGTATGCATTGATTGCAGCAAAGACAGAATTGATAATGTGATGCTCACACCCGTTTTGCCCCAACCCTGAATGATTTAATGCTTCACTGAGTTATTGATTAAATTGTGCTTACGGTACTGTAGCACCTGGCATGGTCCCCAAGTGTGTGTGTGTATTTGTGTGTGAGTGCCTGTAATGAGACACCTACTTGTCAATTTCTATGCGTTTATGTGCACATTTGCAAACGTGTTTGACGATTAATCCACTTGTCAGGCTAAGCTCCCATGTTGTTATTTATGGAGATGTAGTTGAAGACCCTCTAACTGTTCCTTTATGAACAGATCGTTGCTGTCACCGATGGGCAAAAACACACGAGAGGGCACTTTGAGACAAAATATCTTTGTTGAAAATGTCAAAAAATCTGAATAAGATTATTCTGTGTTTTAAATATAGAAAAATATATACAAAAATTGCCATAAACTCTGAATCTTAGACTAGATCATGCTCACTTTAAATTGTTTTTAACCAGAAGTTTGGTGCATTTCTGTGATTTAAGTTCACCTGCCCTGTTTCCTATTAAGAATTCTGACTTTGGCAGCCGTTCTCTTGTAATTTACAAGTAGAATGTCTGAAATTTTAGAATTCTGATTTATCCCAAACGCACCATTAGCGGCTAGCTAGCTTGCTAGTATCACCCTCCAACATTAAATTAAAGTTTTTGAATTTAAATGAAATGGACGTTGTTATTTCTTGCGAAGTGTCACAAACAAAATCAATCAAATCCTTCCCGCTTTATTCTTGATGTCCAAACTCATATCGTTTGACCTGGCTAGCTTCCATTTAGCGACAATACATGTGGTGTTACACACATTTAGCAAGGAACATCCCTTTTTGAAGCAAATTTTATTTACAAATAATAAACCTGCTAAAGGATTTAAACAATCATGCAACTTACAACAATTGTAAAGATGCTAGCATGAACGAGTGAAAGTACTGTACTATAGTAATGTACAGATGCTTAATGTATTTAGAAAAATTAATTGCAAAATATACATTTTGTCTAAAATACATATTTCAAATAGAATGATCAAAAATACTGTCCATCCCTGGGTAGTGCCAATGGGTCTAAATTTGCTTCCTGGTCACATGTCATCGGTGGAGATCTCACCTCATCTCTCTCTCTCTCTCTCTCTCTCTTTCTCTCTGCATTATTTACCCAGTTTTGTCACCCTTCCTATCTCCCATCGTCTCATCTGTAGGGCACTGTCAGGCAGATGGATGAGCGTGTAAGAGAAAATGAGGCAAAGACAGTGAGAGTGTCAACATGAAAGACAGCAAGCATGGAGTCGTCTGCAAATCCATGAGCAGATGTAATGTTAAAACAACACTTTGGATCTCTTGTGGAGGGAAAGGAATTTCCAAGTAATGAGCCGTAATCACATCAAGCTGCAGTATCTCCTCAGAGATGGGATAAAACTGTGGGCAGATGGTTAGATCTGAAACAAAAGAAATGTGCGTATCATGGACAATGCTGCACATGAACAAATAGCACATGATCCGTGTTAGCATCGTGGTTTGAGTAGGGGTGAAGTTGTGATCCCTGGTTGCCGTAGCTACCTCCTGCTTGGTTGTGCGTTCAAGCGAACACAATTAGAGGTGTTCATGGATGGAAGCTGTCACTAAAAACTCCTGCAGATTTGTAGGGGCCCCTACATAGAGTGAGGCATCCTGCACATGATGGCCTCCTGGTGACACTCGACTGTGTCAGGTGAGCTGAAGCAGCAGGACGAGGCACGTGTCATGAAGGCAGCACGTGGTGGTCGGCCATGAGCAGAATCAGTCAAAAGGGGCCGGAGGTGAACTGGACAATCGGTCTTAGGGAAAAGAAGAAACATAGAAAATACTACATCGATCCATCACACATCTATCATCCATCCATCAATCATCCATCCATCCATCACACATCTATCCATCATCCATCTATCATCCATCCATCATCATCCATCCATCCATCACACATCTATCCATCCATACATCCATCATACATCTATTCATCCATCATCCACCCATCCATCATTATCCATCCATCATCCACCCATCCATCATTCCATCCATCCATCTATCTATCATCTATCATCCATCATCCACCCAACCATCATTCCATCCATCCATCCATCATCCATCCATCCATCATTCACGCATACATCCATCCATTAGGGTCGTGTCCCAGCAGTCATTGGGTGAAAGGTTGGGACAGGTCACCTGTCTATGACAGGTCCAACACATAGAGACAGACAACTCTACAACACTCCCATTCACACCTACGGGCAATTTAGATACCCCAATTCACATAAGTTGCATGTCTTTGGAGGTGAAAGGAAACTGAAGTACTTGGAGGAAACCTGGGATTTGAACTTGCAACCTTCTGGCTGTGTGGCTCCAGTGTTAATTGTGTCATTTCTAGGGATGATGGTGTTATTCGTTCATTCATTTTAGAAACGTCTGTGCAGATTCATTATCGGGATGAAGACATTTTATTTTGATGGACATTCTACAGGTTCTTTTTGTAACGTGAGGTCTTGTGGGACATAAAGAACCCAGGGAAATAAATTCGCAAAGACATCAATGGAGCCATTAGAGCCATAATGACTGACCTCAGCCAATGAGCTATAACAACCTGCAATCTAAGATACTTCCATTGGTCCTTGATATTGGATACTTCAAATATCTTTATATCATCACACACATTCTTAAACATTGGCCTTAAATGACCTCACCTCAGAACGACAAGAGGAAGGTGAAATTTCAGATCAACCAGAGAGAGAGGAGTGAGATAGTGACGGTATGCCTGAAATCACTCATATTTAAACAAATCCAAAGATGAGAGGAAGGATAACAGTCCCTTTGTTCCTTCATCTTCATTTGTGTGTCACAGCGGTGTGAACTTCAATGGGCTCTGTGCGACTGCTGCCACTTTTGAAGGTGGAATATGAGATTAAAGAGGATACCAGTTATTATTCCTAAAAAGGCTGGCGTCGAGTGTTCGTATTTTTAGTCTTTCCTGTCACATCTCAGGAAACCGTTCCTCAAATTCTGCGATGATTTCAAAGAGCTGTCATTATTTACAAGACAGCCTAATAATGACATCAATGGATGTGTTATAGAGGGACTAATATATTTATTATTGATGCCGTCTCCCTGGATGTCTTTGCAGAGAGCGTTGCAAGCTCGCGCTCGGGAGATGCCCACCACAGACACACACTCTTGTACACATTACTACAGAGCAGCTCCCCCAGACCCAGAGGGGCTTACACTTCTTGTACAAGGGCACCTTGAAAGCTGGCACAAGATTATTCATCTATTTCCCTTTCATGCCCTTTTTCTGACTTTTCGAGACATTTACAAACGACTGCATATTTATTCTGACATGAACCGCCGTAGAATGACGATTACTCAATGAAACCATTGAAAATGTGTCGCACTCTTGTATCTATTCTGTTTTGGTTGACATTCTAGCGTGGCAGCCGTGGCAGCTGTGTGCCAACATTTTCCTCTTTATAAGTGGGATTATTATCAAGAAGATTAAAATGAGTGAATGGCTATTTGGCTGTTATAATGATGGTAATGAAAATGAGAATCCATGTTATGACGGTAGAGAAGCTTAAAGCATGACAAATGATAATGACGAGAGGTGAACATCATTTTCTAGTCTAGTTTGCCATTGATAAACCATGCAAATGTACAGTCAGGGCTAAACATCAGTCATGGTATTGATGTTCTGTTGTGAGAAATTCATTATTGCTCAGGCCCCCACGAGCGAAAGCACACACCTTTTTTCTAATGGCTACATTTAATGACTCCTCCAGACTGAAATCTGGGCCCGCCACATACCAAAGTTAACGGTCGTGTAATCATTGTGAATAAAACTCTCAGCAATCCAAAATGGCGTTGCAGGCTCACGCTGAAAGACAGCCTGTCAAAAAGTCTTTCAGCGGGCCTTCACTCTCTAATAATGACATTTATGTCAGAGATATTCATGGGTTAAACAGTAGAATATCAAGTTAGATTATAAAAATTATGTTTTGGGATTATAATCCGACATTTTGACTGCTTCTACAATCCATGTTCAATCCAACTCACTGGTCAGTGATTCACCAGTCTGACGGGATGTACAGCTGTGCAGATTAATCTTAATTTTGTGTCTGTTTTAAAAAAAACAAAACAAAACAGATGTGTGTTTCATGTGGAAAATTACATAGCCGTTAGTTCTAAACGAGCAATTTGATTGGTCAAGAGGCATTCCATGACTGTCCACATACAGTATAACAGCACTGGGACGTTTCACTGTACACGTATCCCTCCGCTAACTAATATAACATTTTCTAACATCTGCCAACCAACATATGACCTAAACGATGAATGGTCATCATAGGAGGACGAGGGGGAGGAGGCTAGCTGCCGCTGCGGTTTACGTTTAGCTAGCCATCACCTGATTGTGGATTCCTCAGGGAACTACTTTTGTTTGGCGGAGCTTCAGACCCTAATAAAAGACTAAATTATCTCTTTTCTCAGCTTGTTGCCCTTTTTTTCAAATCAGGTTTGTTTATACAGCGCTGCAGCACTCCCTCTTGTGTGATTCTGCTTAAATAAACCCTTCTCCAAGCCTTTAATAACATGTATATCTGCACTAACCAGCGTAAGACGATACCCGAATATAAGACTGGATCGTAACTCAACACCCAAACTGAGAAGCACACTTCAGCTGCCTCTCCAAAGAAAGAGAACGATAATGTTATGTAATCTCAGCGTGCGACAATATTGCAGTGTCCTGTGCTTTTTGCTGCGTCATGTTTGCAGCCTGTGGTTGAGTCCATAGCAGCTTGGCTCTTCTTTCTGCTCGCTCTGCCTCTCCACCGCCTTTCTGCTCTAACCAAGCATGAATAAGTGCAAGTGTAAAGGGAATATATGGACAAATTACTCCCGTCGTGTAGCTGCAATTTGTGTGTGTGTGTGCAGTAAAATGTGAACTACCCTTGCGGACAGGTGTGCGTTTTAATCAGTGTAATAGTGTAACAGTGGTTTAATGGAGATTTGTGCGGTATGTTAGTAAATGTGTGATGTGCGTGTGTGCGTTTGTGTTTATATATATGCTGCATATGTGTGTGTGTGTGTGTGTCAGGTAGTAATTAATAAAGACAGGAACATTGGGTCTCTTGCTGTGCTGACATGCTCTTTTAAAGGACACACACACACTCAACTGGAAATAAAGAAAAACTTATTCCAACTAATTGCAGAGGTAAAACTTTTGTCGCCTATTAAAAGTAAACTCACACGTCGTTTAGCCTAACAAGCCGTTCCTATTTTCAGTCCTAATTTTGTGAGAGCCTGAGCTGAAGGTAATGCTACGGAAGGCTATGCTATGCATTATTGAATCGCTCCTTCTACATCCTTTCTCTCCCTCGCAGTACACGTGCATTAATATTGTAGTAGTCTGATAAGGGAAAAGGATGAAGGAGCGGAGTTGAGCGAGGGACAAAGATTAGGAGGTGGAGAGTCGGAGTGAGTTGAAGCACTTTGTTCAACTTCGGACAACTTCAGAAAACAAACTTCTCTGCAAATAAATTAAAAAGGCAAACCACTTAGTGCTGCGGGAACTTGTCACCGGACTTAAGGGGTGTTTGGTCCAATCAGCTTCAGAAAATATATAATGGAACGTTCCGGTTCATGGCGATCCAGCTGAAGAAACGAAACGTGTGTTCCTGTGTTCCCTCACACACAACGGACTCCACGTCCCCGTAAATCCCCGACTGCAGGACATTTTAACGCTTTGATCGTTCTCCTTGAAGTCGCTAAGCAATTTTATCCAAGCGCTGTCAGAGTGCTTTCAAAAAAGGATGACACAAATATATAATAAAGTAATTAAAACGGAGGTACCTCCACTCCACTCCCGATACGGCTGAGTTGACTTGACGACGGCCCCGACAGTATAGGTGACGGGAGTGTGTGGAATAGGATTAGCGCTGGTATTTTAGGTGTCACTTTGTTTATTATTTGCATATGCCTCCTAAAGAGCGAGATCAGTGCCAGAGCTCGTTCCTTCTACATTTCCTGAGCCAAATAGGAGCTCATTGATTTCAGTAACAGATAAGGAGAGCAATCTGAAAAGCGACACCGTTTCATTACCGCTGCGAGGTCATGTGTGTACAATGTCAGGCATCTTGTTCCCTCTTTGATATAGGGTGTGTCCCTTCATTATTTTTGTTAAGACAGGAAGCCACACACTTTTAGCAGTCGTGCGTTTAGCCACTGCATCCACAGTTTGCAGTCTATGGGTGTTGCCATTGCTTTTGATGAGAGGAGCTTAAAGAGACAGCGTCCTGTTTGCACAGCAGAAATTAATCACTGTCTTCATGCACATGAAAGTGTTAGAAATCAGTCAGAATGTGCTTGTAATGAAAACTTAGTATTTTTAGTGATGTAGTGGAAGATTGGAAGGGGTAAAGGAGGAAGCTGGCCAATTCATTTAGTTTAACACATATAGCAATTATACAGACGCCTATTTATGACAGGATGGAGAAAAATAAAATGTCAAAATTTCAACTTAGAAAGCCATAATTATGAGATAAAAACTTAATATTTTGACTGTGGGAGCTCGTAATTGTGCGATATGTTATACATTTATGCGCACATTCATTCATTCATTTCACAGTATTGCGATCCTCCTCCAACATATCAAATGTCAAAGATACAAAGTTGTATCAGTTGTCAGTTGTGGAATCGCGTTTGAAATCGTCCTTTGTGTGTTGAGGATCCATTTTCTGGTCAAGTTTGTGGAATAGTATGGAGCAGCAGTTCCGTAGTGCATAATTAGGAGAAAATAAGTGGAGATTTTGATTTTTATCTCATAAATACAAGTGTCTAAAGTCTAAATTTTAACATTTTATGTCATGACTACGACGTTCTAACGTCAACATTTCCAGTTTGAGTCTCATAATTATTTTCCAGTCGAGTGTCTCAGTCAACATATTGGCAGAAATAGTCTTCCATATAATGATGCATTTGTGCTTTGATAATGTAAGTGAAACATAGTGTTTCAGTAAGTTTGTACTCATCAAATGTGTTGCAACTTTCATGGACTTTTCTTTCATTTGTGCTGCATGTGAATGTGAAAACGGATGATTCATACCAGAATAAAATCCCAATTTTATTCTGCGGGCTCTACAGGCCGAGTGCAGTACAGCAGGCAAGGCCACTAAGTCGGCTTGTTCCAACATCACGAGGGAGCGGAGACAGGACGTGTGTATAATGAATGGATGATGAATCACAGCGTTCGACTGTAGTAAAAAAAACCACAAAGAATAACCTTGCAAAAACCATATTAGCATTTTATCAGAAAATGTAAAATAACAGGATAATGCGTAAAGCGAGGAAGAGAATCTGTGGATGATGTCAGCTGTCAGTCATTGGTGCTGCCCGCGTCTTTGCCAGCGTGCCTGCTGGTTAATAGTTCATGAAGGGGGATTTACTGTGTCAGTGTTTTTTGGCTGATAGACTGTAAAGAGAAAGAGAGCGGAGCTGAGTGGAAACTGTCTGATTGCCTCTACTGAGCCCGGAATAACAAAAGAATATGTTGAATTGTTTCTAGTATGACACTTTTTTTAAGATGATTTTGCTGTGAGCTGCTGCCCAGAGTGGCCGGTAACGGTTCAGTGGAAACCTGACGTGGAATACATTAAATGTCAAACAGTTTCTTGGTGTTAGATGCTACAAAATGTAAAAATGCTTCTGCATGCTATGATGAAATTGTATATTTTAGTCTGGTAGAAATATTTTAAGCTGTAGTAGAGTAAGAAGGCAAACTGTTGACATTAAAACTTGTACATTATTGGTTTGGGATTCAGGCAATTTTGTCCTGGTAGGCCAGGTAGATACTAGATTTGAGCTTAACATGGTGGGCATTGCAACAAGTGTGTGTGTGTGTGTGTACTGTCTTAAATGTACAGACAAAATAGACTAAAGAAAAGCCAAAACTTCTTCACATACCTGTGTCCATTGGTGCATGTCTCCCCCTTTCTCTCAGCTCTGTCCTTCCCGTCTGTCTCTCTACTTTCTGCTTTATGATGATAGTTACTATCAAAATAAAGCAGAAAGGGCCACAAAATAAGTAATATTTTGTTTTTTTATGATCTTGTTGAGTCTATCTTGTTACCATCCTTTGCCGTGTTGCCATGTTTAAAAATATTGCAAAGTATAGTATGTTTTATCTTCATTGGTTTCTACGCTGGCACTTGGCTTGGCACTTGTTTATTTATCTTCAAATTATGTCGTAGATTCATTTGCTTTGACTTTTTACACCTATTTCTCTTTGCAAGAAGCACAAGTATGGATTTTCTGACTGCTAATACCCTGTAAGCTTGATTCAGCGTGGAGATACACTTACAAATGTTCATATCAGACTTCAGACTTACCTAAATACTTTTGCATTATCAGTTTATTAAATTGCACGTAAAGCCGTAAAGTGTTTAATAAGCTGGTTTCTTCCACTTATCAATGTGTTGACTCCCGTGGAAACTGACAAAAAAAGACAAATACATAAAGATGTTAACAGGAACTGATGCTTTTATCAGAAATACATCAAGCAACATAACCAGTAAACAGGCATATTGATATAACATAAACATAAATATAAATAAACGTAAATAAAAGTCATTACAGAATACAGAAATACAAAAGAAATAATGCTAGTTGTAACAAGGGGACTGGTGTAGGGTGTTTGTGTACTTTTGTGAGATTGGGACATTGTGTCACATAGTGCTGCTGTTTAGGTGGCAATTGGACGCACCTGTGTCCAATCGCCACATCTGCAGTTGATGAGCCAATCAGGGAGCTGTTTAGATTTTTGTCAAAAAGACAGCAGGGCTGCACGCTGGTTGCACCATGAAGGAGAAACTGAGAAGCTGTAAAGCAAGCCAGGTCTCTAAATTTGTGATTTAGTCTTTTCCTCTTTAAGTTCTGTCTCAGTTAAAAAATTAAAGCCTAGTGTGTATCCTTGCCATGTGACGTGTGGTTGTGGCTCTCAAGTGAATTTGACTTTGTTGCAATTTTATATTAAAGTTTACCCCCAAAAAGAAAACTGATAACATTTACATAATCAATGTTACACACACTTATGTTACGCTTACTTACAACTTTCACTCATTTTAAACAAAAAATCATTGCTTCATGCAGCAGTGATTAAAAATAGCTCACAGAAGAGCAGACAGAGATGGGTGGAAGAAAGAGAGAGAGAGAGAGAGAGAGAGAGAGGGAGAGAGAGAGAGAGATAGATAGATAGATAGATAGATAGATAGATAGATAGATATGTAGAATAGAAATTCTGATAAGTAAAAGTCGAGTTGCAGAAATCTACAATCCTATTCTTTTAAGTAAAAATTTAATCATTGATATAAAAAATTGCTTGCTGTTCTTGTAAAACTTGAATTCTGGAGAGAGGCAGAAATCCAATGTAGGTCAACAGTGATTCTTAATTACCACTTTATCGCGCTATGACTATTAAAAGACCATTTTGCCATACACAGCATCAGGACTCCGCAAAGAGAGGTGGCGACCCTAAAAAGTATGACAGATACACACTGAAATGTACTTGCTATATCATCGTTCCACAACAGATGGCGCCTTATGTTGCCTATGCCATCGAATGTTTGTTCCGTTCCTGTAGAGATCAACATCTTACTTATGTGATACGGTTGAAAGAAACAGATGTGGGAATAGTTTTTGTTGTGTCCTTGAAACGTTTTGTCCCTCGCTGCCCCCGGTGATATTTGCAGGTACTGCATCTTATGGAAGCGTACCGCTTTTTTTAGAGGTTTGTTTCTTGCATAAGGGAGAGCGAGACCCAGCAAAACAAATGTTTAGCCCCCTGAATATTAGAACTGTTTGTTTTTTGTGTCTCTCTCGCTCTATCTCTCCCTCTCTCCCTCCCTCACCTCATTCATCTACGCTCGCCTTGTTTGTTCTCCTTTCATGAAACACCTGTGACGCACAGGGATGCCGTGCCTGCAATTAGTTAGACACATACTAGATGCTCGGGGAGCCGAAGCATTGACAGGGGAAGCGAATGGCAGAAAGAAAAAGTGAAAAGAAATTTGAAAAGTTCAGGCCGTCCCCCGGTGGTTTGAGGAGCAGACGCTGGAGCCTGCATACAAATGGCAGAGATGTTGCCATATGTTGCAGACTTGTTGGAAGCAGCGCCAGTAGTTTAGGCTGCGGGGAGTTTAATGCGACGAGGTTGCATTTTCGGGATCTGAACAAAATTCACAGTTGAGTGTGAATCCGAATCGAGTGTGATTTTCTATAAACTACACAGGTTGGAACATCTGGATCACGTGGATTGAAGGAATTTTACATGGACCACAAATGTTAAATGGACTGCATTTCAATAGCACATTCATACACACGTTCACACAGCGACAGCAGAGGTAACCACACAAGGCCCACTTGCTTGTCGGGAGCAATTTGGGGTCAGGGTCTTACTCAGTGACCCTTCGATCACTAAAGGATCACCCTTACCCCCTGAGCCACCCATCCATTATACTATTATAATGGAGTACATCCATCATATTATTCATTGTGCTAACTCATCTGATTGTGATTTCATTATTAATTTATTTGGTAGAATAGCATACGCATGTACACAGCATAGCTACATCACCTTCATCACATCTGCTTTTTGATACCTTATTAATAAATCAATGCAGGAAATTTGCAGTAAACAGAGGTCGGAGGCCGTAAAGACCACCTGGAAATGACTGTAAATTTATTTATTACTCTTCACACATTCTTCCAAGGAGTTATAAACATATGGCACATATGAGCGTTCATCTTGGCCCTGCTCGAGGAACTTTTGATTAGATTTTAATACGCAAGGCTTTGGAGTTACGTCTTATTCGGACAGTTCAGAATTGTGTGGAAAGTGATGTGCAGATATTCAAAATATAGATTTTTGTTAAACGTTGGATTAGCGCTCTTGCTACATACACCTTGTGTCATAAATGTGTCTAAAAAACACATCACTGTAAACCAAACTGCAGCTTCATATGTGGTCTGATAGGGAGACAAATCAATATTTTATATCTTCCATGTTGCCAGACTTCCTGCTGGGGAAACCACCTTGTACTCCAGATGGTCAGGCTGCCCGTGACTGTGCCAGAATAAATATCCACGGGTCAATGTTGTCTGTTGGTGTCTGCCTGTCTACGTCCTCTGTATGGTAAACGACATATGTGTGCAAGGAGGGAGAGGAGGCTGTTTAACTTATCACTAATTGTGTTATTTAATCCAACCAATAAAAATCTGCCCCGGTATCCGAAGGTAATGTCCATCCATCCGTTATCTATAACGCTTATTCAGGTCAGGGTCGCGGTGATCGGATAAGCGGCGCAGATAATGGATGGCGCGTTTGACCGTGCGTGTTGAAAACCTCTGCTGTGTGTTTATTTGCACTTCAAAACAAATTCACTTACCCTTACTGAGGACCTTTTCCACCACCGCATAGATTCTATGAACTGATTAGCTCCAGCTGTGTCGCAGGTGTTCCCCACAATGACACCAAACGTGTCCACGGCAGACCAGTGGGTGAAGGAGCCGAGGGCCTGCTAGAGACGCACACCAGGCTCTAATAGAGTTGTTAGCGAAGTGAATAGCATCAATTTGTGATGCTAATTTATCCTGCGGGCCGGCTATTCCTGTTCTGCGAGAGCTCACGGCGTTAAAGCAAATAAGTGCCTCCGATCCGCTGATGGTATCATCACATGTGATCAGTGGAGTATTAGTCACCCATGATTTCTCCTAGCCGTTCATTATTAGCGTTCATAATTAGCAGAATTCAACAAAGAGTACGCTAATTACGCGACACAAAAGGACGTCAGAGTGTGTGTCGCTGTCCAAGGTAGAAGCCGGAGAAGTCATTTCTATTCATGAAAAAGCTGTGCCAAAATGGACACGTGGGAAATTATAGCACATCCGAGGTAACAACAATGTCTTCAGTGCGTCAAAAAGGATGGAACGGTGTTGGGAACGGGAAGACACCCAGGCAATATCAACGGCCGCTATCTGCCCGTAACAACACATTAAATCTTCAATGAATCACTGGGAAAACATTGTGATTAAGTCCGATTTTTGGAAATGTTCGACTTTCCGCTGGTGCTGAAGAATAGAACGCATCACAGAGACAAAGACAGATGGCCGGAGGAGGTTGCGAGGGCTGCTGAGGACAGTCTCTCGTCACATCAGAGTCAGACTCGTCCCAGCGGATGTCAGCAGCGTCGTCCTGTCACCCCATCCCTCTTCCGATATGCTGACCCTGTGTCCAATCCTAACTAATGACTTGCGAGTACCCTGTCCGTAAGCACCTTCATCCAGACCCAGAAAGCTCTCCGCTCACTTCCTACACTTCTATTTTCCTCTGCGTATCCTGTTTCACCCCGGCCCTCCTAAATATATATATATTGCTTTCTCTTGTGTCTCTCTTTTTCTTTTTTTTCCTCTCCCTTTTTTTTTTCTTCTTTTTTTTGTGGTTTCCTCCTCTCGATCTCACTGAGTCATGTTGTTCTTTGTCCGTCTAACTCTCCCTCGCACGCACAAAGTATTGGCTTAAATTTCCCATGGTGTCTGCGATACATTCGGCTTCACTCGCTGCAGCGATGTACTGGAGCCAGGCACCTGCTGTGCTGAGCTGATACGAGGAGGAAGACAAACACGCACAGCTCGACACGAACACACACACACACACACAATAGGCTTGCATATACATATATGGAAACAAATATAAACTCACAAATACAAACTTGTATTCTATAGTTTTTTGGTTGTTGTTTTTTAGTACTGACAGGTGCATATAAACAGCAGACACACACGCACGCACACACACACTCACACACATATATACACCTCTATACAGATACCCATACAGTTTGTGCCATCTCAGTGGATGGAAGCAACCCGTCTGCTCCTGTTGCCTTGGTTACAGGCCATAGGCTTGTCTTGAAAAGTACTGTGGGTCTCTGGTGGCTTGTGTGTGTCTTTTTTTAATTCTCAGTGTATGTCTGAACGTGTGTGTGTGTGTATTTGTGTATTTGTAAAAGGTTAGTGTGTATCCTGCAGCAATCCCAGAATGGGAGAGAGACATTATTTGGCAATTTCACAAGTAGTAAACCAATCATAACAGCAATAACAACATTTAGTTAGCTTTTTGCAATGACTCCACTCTTATTTATTCACCAATTCTCCCATTAAAACTTTATAAAAAATTATCTGATTGCTTGTGGGTGAGTGGGTATCAAAATGGCGGACGCCACAGCCATGGAGCCACAGAATCTGCATTTCTCTGCGCATTTCGGCACTTTTAATGTACACATTACATATGGCTAAAGTTTGGATCCTCGCATATTTTGCTATTCCGTTCGTTCTGCTGACTGTCTGGATATCACGGCAGATTAAACCCGGCTGTTCTCGCCACTTGTGTTTCTAAATTATTGCAAAGCACGAGCTGACGCATACTTTTTGGTCTCGCCTGCTTATTAAACAGCAGCCGGTGATGCATTGGTTTATTGCGTATACACTAAAGACTTTACCTGTGGGTCCTCCTATGAGGAATGAAATAGAGTTGATACATTTACCATTGATTTCATAAAAGTTTGCTTTTATTTGGATAAAAAAAACTGTTTTGATGATTGCACGTAGCCTTCTGCCGGACGTTATTGATTTACGTCTCGATGGTTTTTCCGTGCACTGGATACACGCATACTCGTATATTCCGTCTCCTTATCCTTCCTTATGGTTTTTTAGCAAGATTTATCCTTACTTTCCCAAACAATAACGCATTATTCCATTCCACCCCAAAGTCCAACTTAAAGCCCCAGTATGCTTGATATAAATTTGACCCTTCAGGGCAAAAATGTGGCTCAAGATGAGTTGGAGGACACGGTGGTTACCGTTCCCATGACGAGAAGATTGTGGGTTCACTGTCCCCTCTGTGTGGAGTTTGAGTGGGACTCTGGTTTCCTCCCGCCTCCAAAGATATGCAGCTACGGCAAATTAGAGTATCTAAATTGCCCGTAGCTGTGAATGGGAGTGGGCTCTCTCTGTTGTACCCCATCTTTCGCCCAATGACTGCTGTGATAGGCTCCACCCCCACCATCCTTACACGGAGGAGTGGTAAAGGAACCTCATTATGTTGTTTTCCTGATATAATGACATCATTTTGTTTAGATTTAGAGAAAATTCTGATTGTTTCAGGTACGAGCCATCAGTAGATTCATTCAGACATTATTTATCATCCAAAGCCTCTTTAGGTAAACATTTTAAATATACCTGCGTGTATTTTTAAACCCATTTGTTCATAATGTCCACACTTAAAAAATACGATACCCTTACTTATATACGGCATATGGATGTTTGTGTTCATCGGCGAAGCAGTAAATCTGTTATATCGCTGATAGAAGCTGTGATATTTTGAGAGATGCTACATCTTAAAAGCTGCCAACATCATTATTGAGCGGTTAAATCCTCAGTTTGTTAAATTGTCTTTTGAAAGGAAAAAGAACATCGCCTGTGCACGGGAGAAAGCGCGGGTCTTCATAACCATGAAGTTTTTCCGGCGCTGGCAAAGCGAAAGTCCCATTTGCTGAGACAAGCACGGCAGCACCAACAGAGCCCGTGCTGCAGTCTGTTCGAGGCTTTTCATGTTGTGGTTTTACTTCTAACTGTATCTGTTCCAACGTGCGTATCCTCCTGTGGGTGGCGCGCGGTCGGCCATCTGGAATGAAAAAGAGACCTTCATTGAGAATATTATGGCGAAGCCTTTGCGGTAAAATGTTTTTAGGTGTTTGACTCGTGTTTTGCATAGGTATGAGGTGTTTTACTTTGATCGATTTACTTCCTCTTTGTCAGCTATCTGGGTCAAATTTAATCAAAAGGTGAAAGCCACTCTAGACAAACAGATAATGAAGAATCACCGGGATCAGCTTCATAATGACGAAAGTTGGCAGACAAAGAGCTGTGGGGAGACAGACAAGGAAATATGGAGCCACCGAGCTGGAGGGTCAGACAGACAGGAACTCAGCTTGCCGGCCACACAGATAGACAAATTGGTCAGTTTTGGAATTAAGAGGGAATATTCCTGGCAGCCGGCCTCGCCGTTTCATTTGGTACAGGGAGAGAGGCAAGGGCGTCTAATACAGCGGTTAGACAGTCAAAAACAAAAGTGTGACTGTCTGATGCCAAGGACAGTGGGCAGACACACTCCGCATCAGCTTAAACAGTGGATGACTCGGCCGTCGCGGGGGCACGCTTTCCTGTGTCTCACGCGCGGCACAGCGGCTGACATGGTGACACCATCCTAAAAGATGGATTTGTTGAGACAGCCGATGTCAAAACGCAACCAACTAGATGGGACAGAAAGTGACAAAAATGGTTTTGTCTGTCTGCTTTGTGTTGGATGGGTCCAGCTGTGTGTGGGTGGATGTTTGATGGGGGTGGGGGGAGGGGGGGCGTCCCATGCTCTTGTTTAGAGAAAGGATGGGCACAGGCTTCCGTCGCACGGCCAGAACAGAATGTAATTTTGTCGCACTTTGAGCGAAACACACACACGCACATTCACACACACTCACACGCACTGACACACACACACACATGCACCGACACATATCATATCCATGCGCAAGACGCTGAGCTCTGTCAAACTGCTTCATTGTAAATTACAGAGATTGCATATCAGTTATGAGTCATCGCGTACACACAACTGCAGCCACTTCCTGTAACAGAGTTTTATTTGTTTATTTATGGATTAGTCAGATTCCCCATCTTACCCACAGATACGGCCAATTATATTCAGAAAACCACCCAGACCAGGTTTGGAGGTTTGGTCCATAGTAGCATCATAAAGAGCCTATCAGAAACTGTGGAGAGGAGGAGGAGGAGGAGGAGGAGGAAATGACTTAATTGCCAGGATCGGCTCAGAGACAGAGTGTAAGTCCAAAAAGCAGGATTTAATGGAGAAGGCAGAGGTCATACACGTGTAAGCAGTCAGGGAAGCAATAAGAGGGGACGTGCAAGTAAAGGGAAAAACCCAAGAAGACAGGAAAAAGATCATCAGAGAGAAAAAACAAAACTGGAGAGCAACAGGAGAAAAAGCTGGACATCCTGATGAGGACCAAGATGAGATAATCTGCCAACTGAGGGAGGTTCAATGAGGTGTATATGCAAAGGAGGGAAAGGGTTAATTATAAATTAATTTTTTTATTTATATAGCGCCAAATCACAACAAAAGTTATCTCATGGGCATGGGGTAATTCATTCAAATCAGGTGATGGAAATTATGATAACTAAATGGCTTTTAAAATGGATTACAAAACAAAACAGGAAGTGGCAAAACAGAGAAACGTCAAAGACGCACCACAGAGGTCTTCAACCAACAATCACCACTGAGTTGGATCAACACCTCTCTAATCAACGGTACCCGTTGACCCATAGCAGGGAGGTCCTGGTTCGAGTCCCGGGGCCGACCCTGGTCCTGTCTGTGTGGCGTTTGCATGTTCTCCCCATGTCTGTGTAGGTTCCCTCCTGGTACCCCCGTGTCCTCCCACCTCCAAAGACATGCAGCTTGGGTGAACTGGAGTATCTAAATTGCCCGTTGACGTGAACAGTAGTGTGTTTGACTTGTCGGCCCTGTGATATATTGGCAACCTGGGCCCCACTGCGACTTCGTCTTCGTCATCTGCAATCTGAATTACAGTCGCCAGATAAACAAATATTTACATTTGAAGACACTCAATCGCTCATCTCCACAATTCCTATTCAATTTCATGTCTCAATAAGAAAACAACAACAACCACACAACAATTGTTATGTGTTGATTTGTTTTGTTTTTTGTGTGTCTCCCAAATTACTAGGTACCGTGTAATGCCCCCGGAAGAAGCAAGCTGCCTCACTGGCTGTCACAGAACATTTACAATCGGCATAAGAAGGACTGTGAAATTGGCCTGTTTTTCCATTTTATCCCCTCCATAAATTTCATGGCACTAACGCATAAAATGGCTCTCATAACCCCGGCACCCAAACGCTGCTTTTATCCGTTCCTATAACGATATTACAAGCAAAAAAAAAAAAAAAAGCCCCAAAACTTTCAGATTTGAAGTTGCAAGTTGTGTGCTTAAAACGGGTCGTCCACGTACGGAACGGTCGGTCCCTGATTCGCCACGATGACATGCTGTTATGACCGTATCGTGCACGATTGCAGAGAGTGAAGAACGTGTGAAAATAGCCCAGGATTCATTCCGCTCAGTATTCCAGGCACATCTTTGTGCCTGTGAAATGTGTAGATTTTGCAGCTATTTTGCAGGGAGTATAACATTTTGTGGGGATGGTGAGAAAAGAAAACAGAAATGCACTCAGCTAATAAATTGGTTTTACCCGTGCACCAGGGCTTTGCATTTTTACATTTCAGTGATTAGAATAATTTTCGTCGACACGTAACTAAGGGCGGGAAAACAGGGTCAAATTTGGGCTCCTCTAAATCGGCCGGTTTTGTTTTGGAGCTGACGTGCGCGGGACCAAAGCGAGAAGCAGGCAGAATGTGCAGATTTGGATGTTTGTCAAAAAGAGAGACGGAAAGCTTGATAAAACTGGACAGCGCCAAATAGAAAAAGGATAAAAGAAGAGAGAAGTGTATGACAAGATGTGCGATGACACAGATGGACGTGAATGAATATAGGCAGAGACACCCAGAAGAAGAGAGGAGTGATGAGAGTAAAAGCAGAGAGGAAACACTGTCCACAGCTCAGGGTTATTAGATGGAGACGAAGGATGAGGAGCCCACAGAGGGAGTGAGAGTATGGTGTCAGAGAGAGAGAGAGAGAGAGAGAGAGATAGAGAGAGAGTCAGCGAGAACCAAATATGTATGTGGTCTGGCTAACAATGTTTGACAGAGCAAATGATGGCCAATTTGCCAGGTGTAAATGTTTGTGGAACACATTGTGATCGGAATGTGGTCTGATGTGCCCGAGGTCAGCCTGATTGGATCGCATTTATAAGTTGTAAATGAGGCCCGCCTCCTCCAACACACTCTGCTCGCTCTCATGGGGGAAGAGGGGGAGGGGGGAATGCAGAATTACTCAAAACATGGATGATGGTGGAAGGAGAAAATGAGTGAGAACAAGGACATTAAAAAAATAAAAATGATAATAATAATAATCTGAAATAAATAAATAATAATGTTATTTGTCAGTTTCACTGTTTAATTGTTCTCCTCCCCAGAGAACAGAGGAGGAGCTAGAGGGAGGGAGAGATGTAAAGATCAATGGAGAGAATGGAACGGGATAGATTAGATTAGATTAGATTAGATTAGATTAGATTAGATTAGATTAGATTAGATTAGATTAGATTACATTACATTACATTACATTAGATAAGATTAGATTAGAGGATAGGATAGGATAGGATAGGATAATGATGTGATGAGATGAGATGAGATGAGATGAGATTAGATTAGATTATATTAGATTAGATTAGATTAGATTAGATTATATTAGATTAGATTAGATTAGATTAGATTAGATTATAGGATAGGATAGGATAATGATTAGATTAGATTAGATTAGATTAGATTAGATTAGATTAGATTAGATTAGATGATAGGATAGGTATAGGAAAGGATAGGATAGGATAGGATAAGGTAGGGTAGGATAGGATAGGATGGGAAAGGATAGGATAAGAGATGTGATGTGATTAGATTAGTTTATATTACATTAGATTCATTATATTATATTATCTGTGAATTATACCACCACACAACCCAATTTGTGTCTCTTTCTCTAATTGTTTTT
>OMNV01012806.1:1717-12779 GCA_900303265.1 Brotula barbata
AAAAAAACTGCACACAACTGTACTTTTCCCCTTACAAAACACAAAATGTGCTAATACCTAATGGGCCATTTCACATTATTAACCAATTAAAAAGAATATGAAAAGGCATTAAAAATAAAACTCAGAGAATATATTCAAATATTATACTTAATATTAAAATGAGATATTAGGTCTTAAAACATCTTAAGATCCAACTTGGATCCAACTCCATTGTATATAATACTCAGTCCCGGTTGTCTTTATCTCACCACTCTGAAGAGATGAGCACCATGCAGCCTTCAGTCCAGTTGGAGGAGGTCCGGAGGTCAGCCCAGTCCTTGCTCTCCTCCTCAGGCTCGGCCCAGGATGTGAAGGCTCAGGTCCAGATCATGGCGGGCCTCCCTCTGCCTCTTACGGAAAAATACCATCACTTGGCAGCGGAGGCCATGCTGAGGGAGAACACTGCAGTGCACAGCAGACCAGAGGTAAAGTGGAACCTCTTACCTGTGCAGCTACCTGAGTTCAACTCTTGTTCCTGACAACCTCATTATTAAAGTGAAGCCTAAAAAGAGAAACATTTTAATTAGTCATCTTAGGAACAAACACACACACCTGTTTACAGTACGGGGCTGCAGTATCTTCTGAATCAAAGTGTCTTTAGTCAAGCAGTGTGTCTGTTAAAACGGAACAGGAATCTGACCACATTCCAGAATGCAGAGAGTCCAGCTTGTACAGTCTGTTTTAGTCCCCACGTGGCTCACTGGCAATTCATCACTAATAACCTCTCACTCAGTACTGTTGTCGCTTTACTCACCTTGCCTGCTGCCACTTCCTGTTTTCATCTTGTTTTATGTTGTCAATTCGATTCCATTTTATTTCTACAGCGCCAAATCACAACACAAGTTATCTCTTGGCACTGTGCCAAACTGTTTTGTTTGTTTTTATCTTGTACCGGTTCTAATACCACTCTGCTTGTTTGTATTTTGTAACTATTTGCTGTACATTTCACACAAAAAAAATCAACACTTCCCAAATTATCATATTGCCAAAAATCACTACATAAAACATTTAGATACAAACTTTAAATATTGTCGTGAAATTACAGCAGTATATTTCTCTCTGTAAGGTTCTGGACTCTCTGAGTCGACTGATCAAGGCCTTGGGGATTCTGGAAAAGTATGGCTACAACCTGACCACCCCCAACAGGCCCAAGTACTGGCGCAGCGTCAAACACAACAACCCTGTTTTCAGAACGACCGTGGATGCTGTCAAGGTGAAACCACACTCATCAAGGCTGCAAATCTTTTTTTCACATCAGTTTTTATCCTAACACCGATAAGTGGGAGAGAACATACTGTAAGTAGGTGGTTATCATGAAAAATAACTCCAGCTGCACGCTTCTACTGAAGGAAACAGTCCCATTAATCTTACTCTGTGGTAGCCTGTGCTGCCAGCAGTGAACTGTCTATAGTAGCCGTCTATCCAGAGGTCAAGATCATTTCTGTTATTTGGTAAAGGTAACATGACATCTCTTTCTGGATGTAATCGTTAAGATCCAACGGCTTTTCACTTTTCACCTCCTCGTGGGGTTACGATAACAAGGCGAAGCCTGTGTATTCATTACTCGCCCTGATGTCTGTAATGATTAACCTGCCGAGGCAAACGTGAACAATGGAGAACGATTCACAACCCTCGCTCCATCTGCAGGGCGGGCGCACAGTCCTGTTTCTGTACGGTTACACCAATCAGCAGGTCGATGGCCTAAGTTTTCCTGATGAGGTCTCCGAACCGGACGCTGAGAAAGTTGGCACAGTGACACTCGAGGTCATGACCTTGCGTGTGGAGGTGGACATGCTGATTAAGGTAAAACTTCACCGGAAGGCGTCTTCAAAAAACAAAACACTTAATGATGATGAGCTGACTTTTCTTGGTTTTCTGTCTTTAGGGAACACATCCGAACCCGGAATTCTTCAAGGATATCATCCCGTTTGTCACCCAGCAGGTCAGGGCAAACATCTGCATCATCTCCATCATCTCCATCTGAATCTGTCACTGGAAGAAAGAAAGAAAGATTTCTCTGTATTTAAAACATCCTAACTATGAGGAGCAGCGGGCACACACACACACACACTAATGACCGTGGTCCATCTCCAGATCTTCCTCCTGGTCCTCGGTCAGGAATGATTAACCTAACGTACATGTTTTAGTGGGAGGGGGAAACAGGAGGACCAGGAGGAAACCAACACAGACATGGGGAGAACCCCCAGGGTTTGATGATGGGGAGGACTTCAAGGTCAAACTGTCACACAGGTTGTGGTTATTTGGTTCCTGTTAGAGGTTTGTGCTCTCTGGTTGTTTTTTTATTCATGTTTCACTTCCCACCAGATGCAAACGTATGTTTGTCTGTTTCCTTTCAGGAGAAACTGAGTGACACTGTGGTTGTCCCGCCTGGGGAGGACCAGGGAGAGAGTCTTCAGGTCCTCTCCTCCCTTCCTAAACCCACTCAGGCTCCAGGACATGTCCAACCTCTAAAACCATCAACAAGTGAGTCACTCAGAATTCCATTCTATTTGTTTTGTGCAAATTCAAACTTTGAGTGATGTTCAGGCCAACATCAAAGTTGTTTATTTTTGTCCCACACACGTCCTTTTGTTTCTGTTTCTCTGCCTGATGCTCTCATGAACTTTGAGTTCTTGATTAAGTTATCACGGTGCATGGACACGCATCGCTCTGGAGTATCATCAGAGCAGCTAAACAGATACTCTTATTGTGTCGTAAAACTTAACTAGGTAGACCTGTAGTGTATTTAAACTTATTGTGTTTGAAAAAAGTTTTGGGCCACGAAAAAACCATCACAAGACAGCACACACTCACTGAAAGGCTTGTTACGTCAGCAGCTGTCAGTCACAAGAGGAGAAAAGCCGGCGAAGCTAAGGATTATAACTTGAAGGTGTTATTTTATTTTGTCCTACGTCATCAAATATTATCAAGTTTTAACATTTCAGAATGACACTTTTGGGCTTAACGATGGATCCATCTTTACATTCCTCATAAATAGGTTTTTTTTCCACTTTCTCTCCAGCTTCTCCTCCCACAGCAGAGTGCAATTTATGCGGTGGAACCACATCTGTGCTTTGCCCGTCATGTGACCCGCAGCCTTTCTGTGACGCCTGCGATGACCTCTTTCACCGCCACCCCTCAAGGATGAATCACAAGAGAGACAAAATCCAGAAAACCAAGTCGGGTATGTGAGTGTAGAGCTCAGTAACGTGACAGTAAAACTAGGGGCTGGAGTCAGTGTTGTTTTATGTGCTGTGTGGACCGCAGAGACCTGCTCCATCTGTGGGATCTCCTCGGTCAGCGTCCACTGCTCCACCTGCCTGCAGAGGCTCTGTCAGAAATGTGACCGGCTCTTCCACTCTCACCCCGACCGCAAAGGACACAACAGAATGACGGTGACGCCGGCCAAGATGTCGAGGTGAGGATGAGAGGAACACGCACACGTCCTCGTGAAACAGCACTTCATCACCAGACGACGATGATGATGATGATGATGATGATGATCGCTTTGATCCCGGGTCTCACAAAACGAGGCATCAAAGATTCTTACGCCACCTCCCGGGCAAATGTCGTGATCTATAAAAACTAAGTCGATGGGAGAATGTGTTCACCTGCACGTGAACTCTGACCCCTGCGTATGGAGACGGGAAACTGGCGACGCGGACGGCGAGGTGGTGAATTGAAGCCAGATGTTATATTGGAAACGTTAATTATTGATCCACATTGTCAAACTTTCAAACCAGCAGTGTTACTTGGACGGAGCCGCAACAATAACGTAGAGGAAGAACCTTTTCATTGGAAAGAACCGTTTGGTTGTTGCCTCGATTCACCGTCCCGTCGATCAGCGGTCTTATTATCGGACTTTGCGTTGACCGTTTATGGCTGAATTTGGGCGGGTACAGGGCGCGGTGTGAGGCTGATCCAGGTGAGCCAAAGTCCCGGTAGTCTGTGATCTGTGAAGGAAAAATGACTGCAGGCGTCCGTACGCATGGTTTTATAAATCAGATCATTTTTTAGTCTGAATCCTTCGCACTCTTTTATGAATGAGACCCCTGCTCTGATTAGATTCTCTCTCTCTCTCTCTCTCTCTCTTTCCCTCTCTCCCTCTCTCCCTCTCTCCCTCTCTCTGTCAGTGAAATGATTTTAGATGTTTTGTCAGAGGGCTTAACGTTCGCTGATGTGCAGACTGGACTTTTGATATTTGGTATCTAAAATGTTTATTTCCTGTCCCCTCAGTCCATCTCTGTCCCCTTGGGAGTGCAGTCATTGTACTACAGTGAATGAGATGCGGGCGGTGCTCTGCGTGACCTGCGAACGGCCTCGCCTCGCCACGGCAGCCTCCAGCGTTCAAGACGACCCCGTTCCTGTGCCGTCGTCTCCTAACACAGGTTACAATCGTAGAATTCATGAAAAAACGATGGTGAGTCAGACCTGGACCAGAAAGAGACCTCCCGTGTCTGTGCTCCCTCAGAATGGCAGTGTAAGAGTTGCACGGTGGTGAACCAAGGCAGCAGCATCCTGTGCGAGGTGTGCGAGCGTCCTCGACTGGCCACTCGGCCTCCCGTCACTCCGGCGACGTCCGCCCTGGGATCCCTGTGCGACACGAAGGTTAGCCTCGCTCGCTGTAATCCATGAGTTGATGCTCTGTGGTGTAAATATTTCCGATCCTGAACTGTTTGCCTATTTGTTTTTTTTTGTCGTGTGTCGGTCTTCGTTGTCCTTTTTTCCACAGTGGACGTGTCATTTCTGTACTTACGTAAACACCAAGGCTTCCACTGTGTGTGAGATGTGTAACCTTCCCTGTAAAGACTCTGCTGGAGCGTCTCTTCCTCAGTCTCTGCAGCCCGCCGCTAAAGGTCTGCCCCAACGCCCCGCCAGGCCGCAGCCCAAACCCAGAGTCAACCTGGAGCAGAAGAGACAGAAGCTGATGAGGGAGGACGGCCTCAGGCTCATCCAGCAGATAAGAGTACGTCCACTTGTTCATCGCTCGTGTGCTCAGTGTGCCAAATGAAATATGCAGCCGCAGACCGTGCAGGAAAATGATGACGTGGACGATACGATATAATAATAACAACGCTCAACCTCTTCCTGTTTTGTTTTTTCCCAGGAAGCCGAAAAACGCGGCGTGAGCCCAGAGGAGGTGTACGCCGCTCTCTGCATCTGTGGCGGCAGCAACGTCAACCCCTGCGACTGGCTGACATCGGAGTTGCCTCACTTGCTGGATGAAATCTGCGCCATGGCGGCCTCCGTCCAGCAGAACTGCAAAGCAAAGGATTCTGGGAACCCGCCTCTGGGAAATGGTGAACCCGCAGAGAAGTCTGAGCAGAGCGATCCTCTTGTTGCAGGTGAAGGCGTAAAGCTGTCCAGAGCGGAGGCCAAGCTGGCATGGTTGGCGGCAGGGGGCGACGCTGAACGGGCGGTGAGACAGCTGCTGACAGACAGACAGGTCAAGGTGAGAAGTCCCTGATGGAGGGAGGGTCCTCGTCTGAGACGTACAAAAGACAGATAGAGCTTCATGAACACTTTGACAATAACCTGTCGGCCTTAGTAAGATCTGGATTGTAGAACAGGAAATGGCATTTTCAGTTTGTGATGGAAACGACACGACTGTCATACTGTAGAATCTGTAGCGCGTCGTGTGTTTTGTACCATCGGTAGTTTTCGGTCTACATCACGTATTTTCTGCAGATACTTGTCCGTAACAGCAGTTTGTCTCCGTGGACAGATGAGGGAGCTGCGCTCTCTGGGTTTCCAGGACGTCTCGCAGTGCGAGGAGGCCCTGAGGCTGAGTGGAGGAGAGCTGAAAGGAGCTTTGTCTCTGCTGCAGCGCCCCCTTCTGGAGCCCTTCCACCAGCGCATTTGGACCGAGCAGCCTGAGCCGCCCATTGATCCCACACACCCTGACAAACAGGTGGGACGCCGTGCTTCACCTCTGATGCCTGACGGGAGGGAGTGAGTGTGAGTGCGTGCGTGCGTAACCGATCTTCCATTCGTACCCGTCAGAGGATGTGCCGCCGCCTGCTGGCCCTGTATGACCTGCCCAGCTGGGGGCGCTGCGAGCTGGTCCTGTCTTTGCTGCAGGAGCCCGGCGTCACGTACTCGCTGGAGGACGTCGTTCAGGCCGTCAAGGACTCCCACGACAAAGAGTTCATCAGGCGTCTCCTCAACAACAAGTGTCCCTGCTGTTTCTGCATCTTCCCCCGCAGCAAGGTAGACTCATCGCCACAAGACGGTCTTTAGCGTTTTCAAGTATGTCTAGAAACGTGCCGTTGGTCGCTTAGGTCCCTTGTTTTTGACCTGGTGATGGATCGTCCCTGTGAATGTCCCAGATTTATAGTTACCCCCGATGAGTGATGCTGAGTAGACCAAGAAACACGTCGAGAGAGTCCAGAGGGCTTAAACGGTTGATTCTCTGGGGTGATCGTGTTACAGTGACATCGTCCTCCTCTGTCTCTTCCACTGTCAGATGCAGTCGCTGATGTCCTGCCAGTGCTCGGTGTGCCACGAATGCTTTGGGCAGCACTTCACGATCGCCGTTCGAGACAAGCACATCAGAGACATGGTCTGTCCCGTCTGCTCCGGTCCGGACATCAACGACTCCGAACAGCTGGACAGCTACTTCTTCACGCTGGACATACAGGTTCACAAAATCCTCCTTATGTTGCCGTAATCAGCTCCTTCACACTACAAAGGCAGCAGGAAGTTACCGTGCATGCAGACCGCTCAGCGTCAAAGGTCACGGGTTTCGACCAGACGTAGAACTTCGTGTAGAGGATCTGTTCTAGGCTTTAAGTCATGATCCACATCTCCACAACGCTCATCCTCGCTTTCCCAACAATCATAACGTTTGCTGTAGTAAACTAATGGCGTGTCCTTCTAAATCTGTAATATCACGTCAATATAATCTACCAAACGTCACAAACAATATAACAATGACACTTAGTTCAATTTGACCGATTTTTACAAATGTCATTCTGAAAGTGTGTTGAGCTCCAGAGGAAAGGATGACGTCATCAGGTTTGGCTGTGTAACCTTAACGCCGTGACTGCAGAGATGTCTGTACATTGGGGTTTCATTTGAGCGTGCCACGATGAAGCTCTTCCTGTTGTCGTTTGTCCAGTTGCGGGACTGCCTGGCGCACGACGTGTATGAGCTGTACCACAAAAAGTTAACGGAGCACGCTCTGATGAAGGACCCAAAGTTCCTGTGGTGCTGTCACGTGAGTTTAACCGATTCACCCTCAGTCCACGTGTTTCTCCCTGTCCGTCTGTCTTTTTTCATCGCCACACTCTTTATACTTTGGACTTAGTATCGCTAAGTTGAGTTCTGTTGTGCCAATTTAGTTCAGTTTAATTTATCTGCACAACAGCTCAAATGGGGATAATAATACAGGAAGGAGTGTGTATTAATGCCTGCGTGCTGCTTGGCGTCCAGACACATCAAACTATCCTCATAAAGAGATTTCTATCCTCCCTTCTTCTCTTTTTCTTCATATTTACAACAGTTTGCAACATTAGTCATCCTCAAATCAGAAACCAATCAGCCAGGATGGTGTTTGTTTGTTGTGTTTTTCTGTGAATTAAAAATGGTGTCATCGTGTCCCCCATCAGTGCACCTCAGGATTTATCTATGATGGAGATCAGCTGAAGGTCACCTGTCATTCTTGCCTGAATAGTTTTTGTGCTCAGTGCAAGAAACCCGTGAGTAAAATGTTTACCGAGTCATCGCATCTTATTGTTGATGGAAGAGGTTGGAAATTCAGCCGTGAAACTCAGGATGCAGGCACGTTCTGAGTTTTACTTCCTTCTACCGTCGGCAGTGGGAGCCTCAGCACCAGGACGTGACCTGTGAGCAGTTCCAGCTGTGGAAGAGGGAGAACGATCCAGAGTATCAACGGCAGGGCCTGGCGGGCTACCTGCGAGACAACGGCATCAGTGAGGCTCGCCGCAAAAATCCAACCCACAACCTCAAAGCCACACATGACATTCATTAACTAGGTTTCATTCATTCATTCATTCATTCATTCATTCATTCATTCATTCACAAGACTGCAAACTGCACTGGTATCAGCACCCGTCACAGTTAATGGTCCAAGGGCACACAGGTGACCCAGCATCAAACTCTAGATATGTTTTCAATACTTTGTCAAAGTGAAAATGTTCTATGCTAACAAACACAAGAGCGCGCGCACACACACACACACACACACACACAATTCAACAAATCCAGCAAAAACTTCACAGAATAAATCAACAAACCAAACACAAACTTTGAATGCTTTTTGTAATACGTGACCGTATTGACTGATTTTGTGTGTGGTTGTGTGTGTGTGTGTGTGTGTGTGTGTGTGTGTGTGTGTGTGTGTTTCAGCATGTCCACAGTGCAGGTTCCAGTACGCGTTGGCCAAAGGCGGCTGCATTCACTTCAGCTGCTCTCAGTGCAGGTACCAGTTCTGCAGCGGCTGCAACAACCCCTTCCACAAGGTGAGATCAGCCCATTTCCACACCCGTTTGAGCGACTCCAGCCACAAACCTGACCAGACCACCTGACCTGAGACGCTACTCGGGCTGCCGTCTTTGCTCTTCTCCGTTTCCTTTGTGTGTCCATTGTCCATCAAATAAAGTCAACACTCCGTGTTTGGCGTCCTCTGCAGGTCACGTGGTCCGGTCAGGTTTCGTCTCTGGTCCAGCCTCACACCTGCTGTCTTTGTTTCTCTCTCTCTGTCTCTCCTCCAGACGGGGTGCAAGACGCCTCAGTGTAAGCTGACCGGCCTGCACGCTCATCACCCTCGAGACTGTCTCTTCTACCTGAGAGACTGGGATCCAGACAGACTGCAGGCCCTGCTCCAGGTGAGGATGCTGCCCTTCAGCATCACCTGACTACATGACAGCTGCATTGTTGTGACCCTACAGATTACATTTCAAAGACGCAGATTAAAATGCTTCCGTTCGGCCTGAATATAACGTTCATAGTCCATCTGTACGGAATTCCTTTAACCCAGGTGTGTCAAACATACGGACCGTGGGCCAAATCGGCCCGTTTGATGATTTTGAGAAGTGTGAAAATTACATGCATTATTCCATTAACATGCTGTTATCCTTGAACTGTCCACTGGGGTTTGCGCTGAGAACCTGATACGCTATGAAGTTCTATTTGTGCCTCCTTCCTGAGTGAGCAGGCGGACTTTCTGAGCACAGACCTCGCTCAGCGTCTCAGTGGCGCTCTGAGTATCTCTGCTCTGCCTGCATGCTTGCTCAACGTTGGGCAGCGATACGAATGTGCCACAAAACTACAAAACACCGGCTGATTTGTCTCCAATCAGGTCACCAGTAGAATTATTGACTGCAATGCAGAAGCACTGTTCGCAATGGTAACTAAAACGAGGGGAGTTACTCCATTTAAACAGGATTACACTTGAACACACTTTTGGTTAGTATTTTCCAGACTTAATTCAATAATAATAAGTATAACAATAATAAAAATACTAACCAAAAATGTGTTGTATTCCTGACAAATTAGCATCGTTTTTACTGGTCCTGCTCACTGGAGATGAAATTGGGCTGCAAGTGGCCCTTGAGGCCCTTGAGGCGCTTGAACACCCCCGTTCTAGCCCGTCTGTCTGAAATATCTAAGGATTAACAAACTGTACATTTTATTGTGGAACCTGCTGACAAAGCTAAACCCGTTCCATCAGTTCTAGCCAGAGACAACAAATGCAGCGATGGAGCAGTCCAGCCAAAACGAAGGGCCTCATTTAGGGCCTCAATGTGTGTGTTGTTGAGCATCCTTCAAAACATTTGTCCTAGCTTGGATGACTTGATGGATTGATTACACTCAGAAGATGCAGCAAATACAGAGTGAATTTGTAAAGTTCTGAACTGCAAAGTGATACTGTGTGTGTGTGTGTGTGTCCATGTAGAGAAATGGAGTGGAGTTCAACACAGATCCTTCTAACGGGAGTCAGAGCGGTAAAAGAGCTGTCTTGTATTTTAATCTCCTATCTGACGTGTTCATCTTTTGAATAATCCTCTACTTAAACCTTTGTTTCTCCACGTCTCAGACGCCTGTGGCGTGATGGAGCAGAAGGATGAAGAAGGTCAGCAGATTGATTCACCCTGCGGCATCCAAACACATCCAGGACAGGCTGGACTCTGCGAGTGAGTCTTTAATCCAGGATCTGATGTCCCATCACAGGTTTCAGTTGACTTTGATTTGGTGTGGACAAAAGTCACAGCTCAGACAAGAAACGACCAGCTTGGAGGATGTGGGGGCGGTGCTTAGTTTAGGATTAGAGGCAGACACAGACGATGTTACAAGGTTAATGATTCTCAGGTCATGTACATCTGAATCCAGGGTAAAAACTCCTGGACATCAAGTCATCAATTTAGTTTTCAAGGGTCTCCGTCCTATAACAAGTAAAGGCGAAGTAGCTGAGAGAAAGTCTTCACTCAGTGATGTTAAGTGGCATCACTTCACTACCAAAGCTCTGATTCTCTGACTTCCTCCTCTTGTCTGCGTGCAGGAAACACTACAAAGAGTACCTGGTCAGCCTGATTAACGGACACTCCCTGGACCCCGCCCCCCTCTATGACCTCCAGGAGCTGTCTGTGGCCTGTGATAGGTACCAGGTGGACAAGCAGAAAGGGGACAATGAGGACGACGACACTTACCGCACTCGACTGCTAAAGGTGAGAAATGGCTGATGAATGGACGGATGATGGACGGATGATGGCTGGATGATGGCTGGATGATTGATGGATGATGGCTGGATGATGGATGGATGATGGATGATGGATGGATGATGATGATGGATGATGGCTGGATGATGGCTGGATGATGGATGGATGGATGATGGATGGATGATGGATGGATGATGGCTGGATGATGGATGGATGATGGCTGGATGATGGATGATGGCTGGATGATGGATGACGGCTGGATGATGGCTGGATGATGGATGGATTAATTTTGAGGCTTTGTCCTTACAGAAACTGACGGAGGTTCCTCTTGGAGAAAAGGTTCC
>OMNV01012806.1:13089-32532 GCA_900303265.1 Brotula barbata
GATGATGGCTGGATGGATGATGGATGGATGATGGATGGATGATGGCTGGATGATGGATGACGCTGGATGATGGATGGATGACGGCTGGATGATGGATGGATGATGGCTGGATGATGGATGATGGCTGGATGATGGCTGGATGATTGATGGATGATGGCTGGATGATGGATGATGGATGGATGATGGATGACGGCTGGATGATGGCTGGATGATGGATGGATTAATTTTGAGGCTTTGTCCTTACAGAAACTGACGGAGGTTCCTCTTGGAGAAAAGGTTCCCCGTAACAAGTGAAAATGTTTGAACTGTTCTCACACCACCCAACGGAAAACATCCACTGACGACTGGTCGAGTCCAGCGAACACAATCTGTACCATTCGGGCATCCAGGACGTTTACATGACAACAGGCAGCCCAAAGATACATGCTTAAAAAAAGGCTTGACGTTGAGGTTTATGAGAAGTCGAGTTGAGTTCAACTGTTTTAACTTTGAACTAAAACTGAACCAAAGTAGCATCAGTACACAGGTTTATGGGTGATAATCAGATATTGAATGGTGATATTTGCCTTTTGTCTAGTTGCATTTGTGTGTTGCATTTCTGCCTGTTCACGGCCCTCCACATGGCCATGAAAACAACACGTGTTCATGTTCAGCCTTGTGTTTCAGTACTCAGTCTTTAGCGTTTTTGGTTGCTGGTTTACCTTTAATACATAATTATCAGTGTTTGAGGATAAAATTTGTCTTTTCGTCCGCTCGTGGAGGAAGGAGACCCTGACTTGGATAAGCAGTATGCATGATGGATGGACCGGACGACTGGGATTGAATTTTGTTACGTCTTTTGTCTTTCTGTGTCTAAGTTTAAAGGTTTTCTGTCATATTATCTCGAACATCTGGTTATTGAGTCCTTATAACTGAATAAAGAAATGAGGAGCTGCTGGGACGAGAGCTCTGACTGATTTGGAAAATGGTTGATTTTCTCCTGATCCATGGCACAATATTGATTTTTGTCCAAATCAATAAACACACAGCTGATGTCTTTTACCAGTGGTGTGAGCTTTCGGTGTGGTTTTGCATGACTTGGAGTCAAATTTTGATACTTGCTCTTCCCATTGAAAAACTTGACCGTAACTTAAACTTCCCCAAACCAAAATCAAAGAGTCTATAATCATTTAAATGTAGTTAAATCCACAATTGATTTAATACAATATAATTTTATAAAATCTTTATTTCTTAGAGCATCCAGACTTTGTTACTCTGAGGTGAAACTTGTGTGGGTCTTGGGTCGTGTGACTTTCATGTCATCATTTGTAACTTGATGGTTTTGACATGTGACTAGCGTGTCTCGACTTGGACTTGTCACTGTGGACTTAAGGCCTGTTTATGCCTTCTGTTTGTTATGTTGTTATGTGATTTGTTTTTGTTGCTTTTGTTCACATTTGAAGAACAAATCAGGTGAAACTCAGACAAAATAAATAAAGACAGATTTAGAACTGTTAGATTTTTTTGTCTTTGTGGAGGTCAGCAAAATCAAAGAAAACTAAAACTGACCGTCAGTGTGGGAGCTTTGTGACGTCTCCCCCCGGTGGCCATTGAGTGTTTTGTGTTTCTGTAAAGTCACATGATTTCTGGGAAAGGGAGCGCTCGCTCGCTCGCTCTCTCTCTCTCTCTCTCTGTGCGCCTTAAGCAGAGCTGAGTAGCCCAGACAGCCCACACTGATCTGCGCGCACCACACCGGAAACACAACTGAGGTAAACGAAACTTAAATCTGCTTCCTTTATTTACCTCTATAGAGCTCATTTACGTTTTGAGAGCTGGTGTCGTTCTTACCTTTGTATCTGTGCTTCTGCGTGTTTACACGGGATACGTCAGGACTTTAGGTCGAAACAGCTGCTCTGATCTGAGGGTTTGTTTGGTGAATTTTTACTCTCTCTTGTCTGCGTCAGCCTATGACAGCAATGGCAGGAGGGAGAATGCGGAGAACTCGCCGATTGTGCTCCTGGATCGTGGAACAGGTGTGTATTTGTGTGTCTGGGGAAAGAAGAGAGAGAGAGAGATGATAAAGAGATACACAACAGAGAGAGAGAGAGAGCGAACTGTGATCTTGTGTCTCGCTGTGTGCATCAATTAGTTAATGACACTGTATTTGTATATACTGTATACATATACAATTAGTGTATATTGTAAAACGTCAGTGTTGCTATGTGTGTTTCCTTTGGTGTGTCTTAAGTACTCACAATCATTGACTTACAGGAAGGAGATGAAAAGAGGGGACTGATAGGGTGAGGAGTGAAGAAAGGAATAAGAGGGGGAGACAGCATGAGATGGGGAGAGAGTTAAATGATAAACAGAGAGGGAGACGGACTTTGAGAAAAAGTCCGTGTACTTTTTGGCATCATTCTGAAACATTCAGAGTCGTACTCCAGTAAAAGTAGCTGTAGAATTCCCAAGAATCTCCATTGTGTTGTTTTTGCGTCCGTTGGCTGCAGGTGAGCAGTGGAAAATATCCCGGGCTGATGTGGGACGACGAGGCCAAAACCATGTTCCGTATCCCATGGAAACACGCAGGGAAGCAGGACTTCCGTAAGGATGAGGACGGCGCCATCTTCAAGGTCATTCCACGGTGACATGTTTTAGGCTGTAGATGAGCAGGTGTCCTTTTCACAGATCATGAACATTCCTAGGATGCTCCAAGACTGTTAACTTTTTGAGGTTACGTAGCCTTCATCTACATTTGCACATTAAGCGGTAGGACAGGTGAGCTTTGATTAAATTCGGTCTTTCTCTGTCTGCGGGTAAATTTGATTGACGTTTTTGTCCTGACAGCTCACTTAGAATCACTCCTGCTTACCTTCCTCAGGCATGGGCGGAGTTTAAAGGGAAGCTGACGGGCAGCGGGCGTGACGACCCCGCGTCCTGGAAGACGCGGCTGCGCTGCGCCTTGAACAAGAGCAAGGAGTTTGAGGAGGTATCGGAGCGAGCACAGCTGGACATCACAGAGCCCTACAAGGTTTACCGACTGGTACCCCTCAGCGAGCAAGGTCAGAGTTCACAAGTGTACACACACACACACACACCTGACCTGTGCGGGAGTCACTGTGTTATCGGATGGAGCTTTGTGAAAAAAAAAAAGACTAAACCAAAGGAGAACTGTTGACTTAATGTAAACAAATAACAGCACAACACTGGAGGGCACCAAACTTTACAGTATTTGAAAGAATTATTTCAAGCTGCTGAATGTTGGTAAAAACAGTCCAAGATAGAGTTCAATGTTCCCGTAGCATCAAGTTGTCATGCTTCCAACATATGTGTTGGCACTAGTTTGTCCAAACGTTTATCAGCGAAGCCAAAGTCTATAATGACACGATGAGATAATAGTTCCAACCTGTGAGGAGACATGACGTCTTCAGGAAAATCAGGACGTGAAGCCCTGAGGGGAACATGGACCCTCGGTGGGAGAGTTCACACAAGTTGCTCTGAAGATAAGAGCAGACAGACCTGTATGTGATGATTTACTTTGAAGATCTACTTACCAAGAACAAGCAAACAAAAGCAGCTTAAATGAACAGAGCAAAGGTGGCACACCATCAAATATTTGATCAAATTTCCAGAGAATAGACATGGATGGGTTTCAAAATGTAGCATTTGTGTAACGGTGTTGTTGTTTTGGTCATAAAGCTGGAGCGCGGTGAAGTAGTAGCAGAACTGAGTTTTAATTAGGCAAATTTGCGGCGCGAGTCTTGGTCGAGCTGCTTAATGTCAATAACGACGGTGATGTGGAGCCTGTGAGCTGATAGGGGACCATCAAAGACCAGACCGCACTCTGCCAAGATTCAACTGAAATGTTTTTCTCTGTGTCCAAATGTTTTGACAGCGTGTTTGTAGTGAGCGAACAAGACCAAAATATGATGAACTAAAAACTTAAAAAACAAGCAAATGATGGGGAAAATATGCACATTATGGATTTACAGATCTGCAACTACTCCATCACACAGTGATAAATTCTATGATTTTCACCGACAATAACGTGTAAAATATGCGTTATGTCACCAGCTGTCTGCAGTAGAGCGACCGCCTCGCTGTACAGAGGAGAGGCTCACTACTTCTCATTCAATCACTCTGGTTTTGGTCGATTCTGTTCATGTTGAATGAAAAGAGAATTCATCTCCCGGTCTCCAAACGCCTTCAGACATCAATCAATGAGTCTGTGGTCTTTTCATTGAAATTCCTCGGTTGAGCCCACTTTGAAGATTATTTACTTTAAATAATGACTAAACCACAGGCGTGTTTTTTGTTTGTGAAGTTCCATAAAAATTCTTGGGCCCGTCATAGTAAACATTATTTTATTTCTTTCCATGTTACCCCAGAGTTTCGACTTGTTGCCCAACTTGTGTTTTGTAATCTTGCACTTTTTGTGACTTAGTATTTCGCTGTCTGATTGTGGCTCCGTTGAGGGCGGTGCCCACATGGCGAGGTCAGATCAGATCAGATCACGTCAGGTCAGGTCGGGTCAGGTCAACTTCAAGTGTGAGCCAGAAAAATGAGAACGGCATCACTTAGAGACAGCCGTGGACAAAATGACTCAAAGATGAATTGAAGTAAAGGAAACCAAGTCATTTTTAAGAGTAGGGTAAGTAGAAGAGCCATCAGAAAGCCACAAAGTCCTTTTGATGTTCCTTTGACTGAAGTATGTAAAGACTAACCTGTACCTGTATCTAAGTATTGAAAGTGTTCCTGTTCCTCTCCGTGTTGTGCTGGTGTTCAGATGAACTGGATTATAATCCTGTCCTGTCCTCCTCCTGTCTTTAAAGATAAATATGGAGCAGATCTTCACTTTTACCCTTTGGAGGACTCATTCAGTGAGTTGGACTGTCAGAGTCCTCTATGTAGAGTTCACATTTATTTACAATTGATCCATCACAAACAGGAAGAAGTCAACCCAAAGAAACTCAACTCTATGGACCCAAACATCACAGCAAACATCACCAACCAACTGTTTGGACTTTAAACACTGAAAACATCAAACATTTTACAACAACAACATCAAAGTAGTGAAGTAAAAGTATAGATTTTGCGTCAGAAGTGCAGCTAAGTAAAAGTTATTTATATAATATGAAACCATACTCAACAAAAAAAAAAACCATACAACATACTCAAGTACTATAGTGAAGTATTGTACTTAAGTCAAATGAACATCAGCTGATTTAAGACTTACTCCAGTTCACTTTCTGACGGAGTCTTTTCTCTTCATTAAAACTCTGATAGGTACAGTAGAGCGATACGCAGGAAGGAGAGGGCAAAGAGAGTGGATGACATGTAGCAAAGGGCACGGGTCACAATCGAACCTGTGCCGCTGGATATATGTGCTCTACCAGAACTAAATCCCTTCTTAATAAGATATCTGTATCTGAGTCAAACGTGTCCGTCACACCCCCTTCCTTCATAAAGGGGAAACTCGTGTCAAACTCTTATCGTTCAAGCTGTGGTCGAGTTCATCGTAGTGCTGCGTCTATGATGACACCGCGGCAGTCTTCGCCCACTCACTCTTTCACCCCTTAGAATTCTCACTGTCCTTCCACACGTACGTCTGTGACCACCGTATCCAGTCCCAAACAGATGAGGCTTCACGAGATGTGAATGTTTGTGTTTTTCGGTCCGTTCAGGGTTGGAGGTGCCTGAAAAGACATGCAGGGAGAAACCAGCGAGGAGGCAGAAGAGGAAGAGCAGCGACTCGGAAAACAACGAAGCCAAACAAATAAAGGGGGAAGTGATCGCGGCCACCGCCCAGCTGGTGAGGGATCATGGGATGGAGGACACACGGTGTTTCCTCCTGTTCCACACGATTACATGAAAGTCACCGCTCTGTGTGTGTATTCGTCCCACAAATGTATCCAAACGTATTCATGAATGTGTCCTCAGTGTGGTGAAGTTCCCGCACAGACGGAGGAGCCCACTCTGCACGGCGCCACCATGAGGCCGGGAGGTGAGCTCACGTCCTCCTTAACAAACGTTTTGTTCGTGATCCAGGGGTGCACCCTTTATATTTTGGCACCTGTCGGCCTAACGATGCCGCTGTGTTGATATTCTTGGCTGTTTTATTGTAATTGAGTGGGCGTGGATCTGTGTGTGATGAATGGATGAGTGTGTTGGAAACAAACCCTTCAATTTACCTGCTACGACAACAGCAGCAACTTGTCATCAGTGGGAGACAGGTCCACCCTTGGTGGAGGTCCCAACCCTCAGTGCCTTCAGGTTACCGGGTAGATTTGATGTCAGCCTCTGTGGACTTGAAATTATTTGTCCAAAAGGAACAAAACCAAACTTTTAAGTTTCTGAATCACCTTCAGCCCCGGTCAAAAGAGTGACGTCTTCATGTCTCCGTCTCTCTGCAGTGGTGGATGAGATCAGGTTGGACGTGCGGATCGAGGAAAGCATTTCTCCTCCTGCTGCAGAAAGTAAGGGAACATTCTGGAATCTTTGGACTCCAGTAACACTGCAGCTCATTTTAGAGGAGCACTAAACTGAAGCACAGGAAGCAGCCATTACTTTGTCTGCTACTGGATTTGGTGTTGGACCCTTGAGGATTAATAATCTATTTAACATGTCATCATATTATGGGTATGGCTGCACAAAAAGTTTATGAAATTGTATTTCCCCACAATGAAAATGATTCTTAAAAATTTGTAGGTTCCCTCGTTCACCGTACATCAAAATGACATTAAATTTAGTTGAACAAATGACTGTTATGTAGCTCTGTTGTAATAGTCTTTAAGTTTTAAAAGTCCATAAACTGTTTTACAGAAGTTCTTAAATTTATGTGCAGACCTTTTATATGAAGCTGCCCATAGAATTCATCAACATTTCAGTCAAGCAGCCCAAATTTGGTCTCTCCAGTCCAGGACTCCTTCCATGTGGCAGTCCAGTATTTAGGACAGGAAGTCGTCCAGCGTGTCATCCAGGGCACAGACGTCCGAATAACGTACCTGACCTCCCCCGTCATTCCTCCGACTCCGGCGTCCATGAGGGGAGGATTTCCTCGCATTCCTCTGCCAGAGCCTCCGTCCACGCTGCCGGCCGGCCCCGACCTGCAGGCCTTGTCCACCCTGCTGCCCTACATGGAGCGGGGGGTCCTGCTCACCGCCTCCAGCGCGGGAATTTACGGGATGAGGTTCTGCCGGGGCCGCGTCTTCTGGACGGGGCCGCACACCACCTCGCCGGGGCTGCACAAGATGGAGCGCAACACGGACCCGGTGATGCTGTTCAGCAAAGACATCTTCAAGCAGCGTGAGTAAGGCCAAAGTATTCGGTGGGAGTACTCCGATACTTCGACTGATACACTGGCAGTGGACATTTTCATCCCAACGAGTTTACTGAGATTAGACAGAGACTTTAAATCATCCATTGGTTCAGATGCGTCTTCGACATACCCCAGTTTGTGTCCATCTCCAAATCAGAGACATTAATAGGTGACATTGGAAAAAGCTAAAACCTCAGTTAATGTAAAAGTGTCACTAGCAGATGTACAGTATACTATATGACTAAAGATCAGTTTATACAGGCACGTAAGTACGTCCGAGTATGACATGGCGTGCGTATCGCTCAATGGACAGACTCGCCTCAGACTGCGATTACACAACACGTCGCGGGGAAATGTTCATCTCACTATTATGACCGACATCGTTTGTGTGCCCCAGTTGATAGAGTGAACATTATGATAAAAGTACGTCTTTTTCCAGAGCTGGAGCAGTTCCATGTGCACGGTGGAGATCCTCCTCAGTGCAACTTCACTCTGTGCTTTGGAGAAGAACTAAGCGAGAGCGAGGATCCATCCAACAAACTCATCATCGCTCAGGTGGGTTGGATTCCGTCCTGTCCGTCTGTGCTGGGCTCTGCAGCCCCACGTGGACCACGCAAACAGAGGCCAAAGCTACAAACGTCAATACCAACAGTCAGCGGTGGGGAAGTAAAAGTACTCCTCTAAAGTACGTTTTAGGGAGACTTTGTACTTGAATTGAGTCAAATTAAGATCAGCAGTTAAATGACATGATTAAATGATTAAATTTTCCTCACTTTGTTTCCTGTTGAGTTTGTCCCCAAGTCATTTTGAAATTAACCTTTTTTTTTTTTTTTTAAAGCAAAAACAAACCCCCCTTCCAGGCGTCCATGTTTTTTTACGATCAGGGTCTGCAGAACAAATTGAACAGCTGTGGTTACCTGAGAGTGTACTCCCTCACCAGCGTCTTTCTCTCTCTCTATCTGCGTTCAGATCTCTCTGCCGTGGGCCGAGCAGCAGGTCCAGAACCTCACCCCGTCCCTGCTGGAGTCCATCAACATGCTGCACTCCCTGGCCAGTCAGTCCCCGCTGGGAGAAATCACCTTAAATCTCGTCCCCGTCCCCGAGACATGAGCTCCTACAGAACTCCTGTTTTTTTTACTAAATAAGAGGGCATTAGGCACAGAAACATACGTTCTGTTTACGGTAAAGGAACTGCATTTCTATAACGTTTTACAATGTTTGCCTCCCATTCACAACACACATTCACAAACCGACAGCCGAGGTAAGAGCAGGGGATTGAACTGGCAACCCTTCGATCGCAAGGCCACCGCTTTACCACGTAAGCCACGCCGCTTACCTTATCATAAGAAGAAGAATTACCTACGATGTCGGCTTAACGCAACAAATAAAAATCCAGTTTTAACACTTTTGAACCTTTTCCATGAATCAAATGGAGGCTGTTACTGTGAGCCCAAAGTGGATGTTTAGCTTCAGAGCTAGAAATGCACTACATGGAAACTGAGGCTTCCTCATAAACGCATCGTCTCCCGGCGTTAGAGATCGACTTGTCGGACGGCGTCGAACGTCACTTTCACCGAGCTGCTATGTTCACTTGTGTAGCAAAGTACTTTGATTTTAGTAAAAACCTTCATTCCAATCGTTTCACTTGATGGAAGGACAGACACGGTTTTTTTTCCAATTGTTGGTTAATTGCCGTATTTTAATAGATGATAACTTTTACCGACCAAAATCATCGTTGAATCAGTGAATTAAAGGGAAACTTCAACCTTTTTGTAGGTCTGAGCTGAATCACTTTCATATCGACATGCTCCCAAGTTGAAGCACATTGACATTGAAATTTACATTTCAATAATTCCGTTAATCTGGACGTGCTTAATTTTCAGTATTTTGTACTTACAGCAAAGAACGTGGACATCCTTTAAACCGATCCCTTCGCACGTTGGCAGAAAACATAACCCACCTCAATAGTTACAGATTAGGAAACAATTCAAGAGTAAAAATATTTAATCCTCACACCAGAATTTTAGCTTGAATTTGCAACAAAGCCACATTGAATAAAAACCCTTTGAACCCTTTAAGATACATTCAATGTACGAAGGGTGATATACAAATATAATGTTTTATTATTTCAAATTATGCAAAATCCACAGTGTAATTGAGTAGATTTTTTTTTTTATTGTCAGCAAGATTCAAATCACTGTTTAATTAATGCATCTTTTGTGTTGTTAGTGCGCCAAATTTGATGAAAGGTTTTAGTTACTGAAATGTAATCTAAAGCGTTTCAAAAATGTTTCTGGACCCTCTGGTGTTTACCTACATCCTTACTGTGGGGGCACATTCAGACTTCAGCAGCTTTGCAGTAAATATTTCTTCATTTAATCTTAATTTCTTAAAGACAACTAGAAAGTCAAGATGAACAGGACATCCATCGGTGCCTTTTTTATGGAAACGCCATGTTCATCTACGGGCGACGCGGGTTCACGCTTCACAAACCAAAAGCACACACACCTGTTTTCCCTTCATGTTGTCCAGTAGATACATGGGTGACTTTGTTAAGTGGATTTTTAGAGCAGGAGAAACGAACGACTACTTTGATGACTTTGATTACAGCGTAGCACTGGTTCGAACTAGGCGAGCCGCCTCATTTATGATGTGCAGGTTATAGCCATGATGATTTTCTCACGTGTATCGTAGCGTAGATATCTGTGGTATGATACAACCAAGAGAAACTGGACGTCCGTTCAGCTGTTACAACCTGAAAATCACGACATTTTGTACAATCTGAAGTCACCTGGAGTTTAATTACTCGCCTCATATGTTTTTCTTACACTGCCTCCCTCTAGTGGTCTCCATTTACTGCTAAGCTGCTGGATTAAAGAGTTTGTTAATAGCACCATTGTGTATGTTTAAAACTATGACAATATTAACACTATTAGGAAGTAAATTGAAGGTGGATTTGACGTTGAAGTGAGTGGGTGTGAAAGACTGCAGAGATCTACGAAGCTGTAAATATTCTGTTACTTATGTTTTCGTCAGTCAGAGACATTAAATGTTTGTCAAACACATCACGTTGGTTTGCGTTTATTACTCATTTGTGGACATAAATTGCTGAGTTTTAGTAGTAAGAAAAAGCTACTTGGTCTAGATGTTTCCATTGGCTGGCGCGGCAAGCTCTGCGATCTTGGTGTTGAGCTTCTGATTGGTCCAGTCCTTTGTGATGTCGTCCAGGTGGCTGTCGAAATCCACCAGTAGTGTGTGATCGCCCGACTCTAGCATCTGATTGGCGATTGCCCAAGTCTCCTCCCACTGCCGCAGCATTATCCTTAAAAAAAACAAAAGAAAAACAAGACAGGGAAGTTGATATGAAGCAGTAATCCATAAGGAAAACACTATGCGAATCCTTACGTGTGTTTGTCTTTGAGCGTCCATCTTGAATCTTTGCGTTCATATATCACAATAGGAGGGACCCGATCGTCAGGGGACATTTTACTGCCGTCCAACTGGAAAATCAAAGCAAATAAACAGGTTTGGTTCTTCCTGGCCTTTGCAACATGTTACCGCTGCTCATGTTTGGCTTTGCTTTGAAAATGACATTTGAAATTTTATCATCATGTTGTTTTAATGTAAAACTTTGCTTTCTGTTCATTTTTCTTCCACATTGACATACTTTGATGTCTTCTAGTAAAACTTTTTTTCTTTACATCGTCGATTATCTTTACCCTTCATTAACATGCTTTGGATTTTTTTTAAATGTTTTGAATAATATAGGTGCGATTTGTTAACTGTGTTCAATTTAAAGTAACATTTCAACAGATCTTCTTTTTGTTACTTTGTTTTACTTCTATTTTCTTCAATATTTACTTGAATACTGAAAAGTGCATTTCAAACTGAAATAAATGTATGAATTTCAAAACATTCTGTCATATGAATCCTGTCATTTTGTGAGTGTAAAATTTTCTTGTATCTTTTTTTTTACATTACATACTAAACTAGGCAATTATGTTTTTCAGACGATTTAAGAATGTCTCACATTACGTTCATGTCTTTGCTTTTGTTTTGGCATGTGGAGATTTTCTTTCACATTTATAAATGCTCTTATTTAAAAAGGGAGCCAGATTTTATTTTTCAATTTAATAAATTGAGATATCTTTTTTTCCACACAAATTGAAGTCTGCATTTCTCATGTGGTCAAATTTAAAATAAAATTATATAAATCAATTTATAGAGTTCCGTAAGTTTCCCCACTCTTTACTACTCATCAACAGGGAAGACGAAGGTGAACTTACCATTAACAAAACTGCATTATCAAACTGCTCTGCAATCTTGTCAGCAATCTTCAGTGCACACTGTGTGGGGCTGAGAGGGGACAGGAAAGGGAAAGTTACAAATGTTTCATTCATTAGTGGTCTAACAAATCTGAAAACGTGACCGTGGGTTCGGCCTGATGAACGGGAGAGAGGAAGAAATCCACCTGCTGTCTGACGCGCAGGCATTGGCTTGATAGTAACCCACGATCCTCTGCTGCGTCTGCGAACACCACACGTCCACCTGAAACAGACAACAGTGAGAACAAGAAGTTTCCAGTGTGACACTGAGTTGCATCACACAATACACCCAAAACTGTGACTGAGGAGCATCGTCACTCTGTAAACGTGGCACGGTGGTGTTGTTGCCTCGCAGCAAGAAGGTTGTGGGTTCAAATCCCGGGGTCAACCTTCGCACCTTTCTGTGTGAAGTTTGCATGTTCTCCTCGTATCTGCGTGGGTTTCCTATCGCCCACCCACAAAAACATGTAAATTAGGATAATCACTCCTGATGTTGTCCCTGACCAAGGCAAAGGTGGAAGATCTGGAAGATCTAGAGTCGGTCCCCGGGCGCTGTGGTGTGTGTCCTCAGTCAAGGATGGGTAAAAGTGCAGAGAGTTAATTTTCTAAACTGACAACCACCACCAAGTGTCTGTTTTTGAATCCATTGTCCTTCTGTAGAAACACTTCACGGACATCTAGTGGTGATAACGACTCATGACAAAGTCCAAAGTAGAACGAAAATGCATACGAGCTGCTGGTTATATTTGTGTGTGCGTGAGTGTTTACATTAAGCATAAACATTAGGCACTCTTGACATTATAGTGACAAGAACTATGCTACTTTGTACTTTACTGTAATGTACCATGATATCCAGATCATCACAAGACAATATTTCCAAGGAAGGTTTCACATTCGTCTTGATTTTGTGAAAAGGGGAGGAAGGATGAGAATAAAGTGTACCTGTGTGAGGGCCAGCTGGGTGATGGGGGTCAGAGGAAGGTGGGAGTGAAGCAGAGGCACACAGTCTGTCACACAAACAGCACCCCCTGCTGAGCTGGAGGACAACAGCAGCCCGTTGATGCTGCAGCGAGGAAACAGGCAGGCGTGAAGGTACATCTTCACGTAGGCACGACACGAGAGCTCCACCTCCCCCATGACCCCTGAACATAAGGACGCACGGACACAAAGTATGGGGGACACAGTGAATGAGGAGTATGAAGGACTTTCATGGTGGACTTTCAGTAATGTAAGGTAGAGGTAGGAAGACTCCTCCAGCTAGGGGGATAAGGTTTAGACAAACAGGATAGCCTCCTACTAAGTCTTAGTAGGAGGTCTTAGTAAGTAGGTCTAGTCTTAGTAACTAACACTAGATATCAGTCAGGACAAGGCAAAAGATTTATTATCACTTAAACAGAAAAGCTATGAACAGGGGATTAAAAATGCTACTGATTGTTGGAGGATTTGTATTCTCATAATTAATAAACAGTTTTCAAATTTGTGTTTTTCCCTATGTTGGTCAGCCTTATTTAACACAGAAAGGCTGTTACTTTGTACACCGAGTGGATGTTTAGCTTTAAGTCTATGAAAGCATGACATGTAAAGGCAGTCTGTCCTCTAAGTAACCGATCATCTAATTTCATGTCATGTCCGTATTACTTCACACAGAGCTGGTAACACACACAGAGTAGTCCTACTACTGTAATGTACCTACATTAATACAAATACATTAATAGATATAGATTTAACATGGTCTAACATCAGCACCTACTTCCATTAGCCCAAAGAGTCGAGGTAAAACACAAAGCAAAGACTTCACGAATGCATGAAAGGCCAAAACATGCTTCCATTCATTCATAAAGACAACACTTACACTAGAACAACAGAGCTACTATCATTGATTATGTTCCACTGATTCATTTCACTGCATGTGTTGTCCCAGATCTGCCTGTGAACAACAACACATTTTAGAAATATTTGTATTTTTCTACATTATGGGTAGACTAGGTAGAAATTCTGGGTCAACTTATGAAATTTTAGAAACGATTTAAAAACGAAAAGTGTGAAGTCGTCAACGAGAGCCGTTGGTCAACATTGATGGTTAGCATGCTAGCTAATGATACACAACTACATTCAACCTTACCTGGCGAAAAGGAGAACGAAGAAGAGCAGAAGGTTCAGTAGCAGCGTCCACAAAATGACGTTAATTTTCACTATAGCCAACCGTAAGAAAATGCCGATTAACGTAAACTCTTCTTCAAGTGAAATTAATTTATTTCACCTGTCAGCCTTTGAGATTCTTCAGTAGCGAGAGGCCACTTCCTGTCCCGCCCATACAGCTAAAGCAAAAGTTGATTGGCCCTGACGTCAGCTTGTAATTCAATTGGAACATTGACCTGTCAATCACATGAACACGTTCTATCAACGTGCGTCCTCTGCTGGACGGGAATGGAACCTGTCAAATGGTAAAAATTTTCATGGATAAAAAAAATTCAAAGCGATTCATTTTCATAATTCATTTTCTAATAACATTTCAAGAGAGAAAGAAGGTATCATGTGGAAGGAGCCATTAAAACACACAAACCCTTACCATAACATATCAAATCGCATTTAAGCTGCGCCATTGGTCTGAAAATCCCCTCGGACTGAAGGCCCCACGCACTTTAAAATTCAGTATTCGTCCTCTCAGAGGATAGCTAATAATGCACGCCTGTCATCTGATGACTGCTGGGACAGATCCCATTCCCACTGTGACCCTGACATGGATAAGAGCTATAGACAATGGATGGACAAAGTTGAATTTAGGTATAAAGCTGTGTCTCTGTTAATAAAATTCAAAAGCAGACGTGTAAATAATAATATTGAGTTATTGATGGGCATATTATGTTGAAATATGTTTAAAAAGGCAGCGTGGCTTCGGTGGTAAGGTGATCATCTAGTGATTGAAGGTCCCTGAGTAAGACCCTGACCCCAAATTGCTCCTGGCAAGCAAGTGGGCCTTGCGTGGTTACCTTGGCTATCAGTGTGTGTGAATGTGTGTATGAATGGGTGAATGTGAGGCAAACATTGTAAAACACATTGGATAAAAGCGCTGTAGAAATGCAGTCCAAAAGTTAGAAAGAAAAAGTTCATCTACATTTGTTATCATACTAACGCTGATTCCACTACTGCTAATAATAATGATTAATTCCAGCCATAAGATTTTATTCACATGATAAGTTATACTTCTAGTTTATTCATCTTCTCGTGAAATTCAAAAACAACTTACAATAAATATAAAGCCTAAAAATGCCGCCGCAAAAAGCAATGATGTCCACGTAAGTCAATCAAACTGTCGTACAGATACAGTATAACCTCAAAAATGTCACTTCCAAACTGAGATGTAAATATAATGTACCCTGGGGTAAATAGAAAGAGAGGTGATTTGTAATTGCTGCACTGAGCCTGATTTGAAGAGCTGAGAGGATGAAGAAACTCTACCAAACGGATTGAAAAGACATTGAGAGAAAAAAAGAGTGGAAGATTAGATCACTGGAACGCACATATGTATATATATACACACACACACACACTTATAAAGAGCCTTGTAGCCAGCTGAAAGTTGACCAATATGAACATTTATTTATGGAAAGAAGTTACAAATCGTTTCCAAAGAGTTCCTACTCAGATTATGGGATATGCTAATCTGATTTTACGTTCTTTTCCAGGTATAGTCATAGGAGCATGGTATGTTTTTATCCTCATTATTCTATTCTGAATGATCCTATTGACAGGCTGACAGACTGAAGACCAGTGGACTAAAGGAAGCTGTGCCAGGACTGAAATGTGTGTACATGAGTTTCTTCTATTGAAACGGCGTCATGAAAGGAAGGGCGGCGTGAAGACTGATGAGGAAGACGTGATGGTCATGGTATCAGCTGCATGTCAGTACAATGACACGTACATGTAGTAACATAAAGGGACATGGAAGAAACCTGCCTGCTTCCAACAGTCCATCCAAAGGCCTACGGACCCACATATCAATAAAACCTGAAACTTACACACAAAAAAAAGTCAGTGACAGAAGGCAGTTTTCCTGATAATCATACAACTCTGCAAAAATGGCTGGAATCACTTTATCCTCCATTCTTGGTGTCCAGATACTGTGATGTGATCGCAGGCCTTGCATGTGCACCCTGCATCAACGTGCGTCTTAGTTTTCTGGGTGCTGCGTTATGATCAGACCTCAGTAGGTGGAGCTGTTGCACGGTATAAGCCTATCCATCCTCTTTGCTTTGTGGATGACCATTAAAGGGATCTTTCTTTAAGAATAAATTGAAGCATTAACACCGATTCTCCAAGACCTTTTTGCTGTAAAAGTTATTTGACTGAGTTTTAGTTTCCACATGCATCTCTGTATAGTATTTTTGACCTGACATTCGTGGGAAAATGATGCAAGCAGTTCTTTATTACATGACAACATGGTGGATCTTTAGTGGAGTCTTAGCAAGGCTACTCCATCTACCACTAGATGTCAGTACGGAGAGGAGAAAAAAAAAACTGCACAACTAAGGATTATCACTTTAATCTGCTTAATGTCATCACTGTCCCTGATCCACATTAACATCAGGTCGCAACTCATATAACTTAAAAGAGCGCGAGAGAATGCCGACGAGTATGATCGCAACGTATTGTGCGAGACATTCCGCCTTGCATTAAAACATTGCTGTGTGATGTATCTGGATGAAGAGAACTGATCTTAATGCAAGCTGTAAACCGTGCCGTTGTTCACATCGGATGGAAGGCTGTCGCAGTGGAGAACAAAGGACGTGACAGGGACAGACGACAAAGCATCGACGCCGAGATAAAAAAAATTCACATGGTTCACAATGCACTTCTTGCAATAAGAAAGGAACTTAACACTGGTTACTGCATAGCTGGGCGCAACTGAGAAAATAAATAAATAAGTTAAAGTACTGCAGACAGATGGCGCTCTAGCCCTTTTCACATAAAATAAATAAAATAAATAAAGACAGGGTGTGGTGCAGGGCTCACTGCAGCATGAGGGTGGAGGGACGCTTTGACCAGCAAACTGCTGGCCGATACAAATAACGAGCTTCGGGGTCTCACAAGGACTCATCAGTTTCCACACATTTTCATTCGGTTTTTCACTTTTTCCCCAAGAATAATGTGATAACGTTCGGACAGAGGCATTTGACATCACCTCATCAGTTACATTTGACACGGCATTGCACGAGTGGTTGTTGACCAAACAGCTGTTCTTACTCGCTCCTAACACTTGATGTCAGCAGTGAGAGGGAGAAGAGAGCAAAAGTAAAGTTTCACTTCGATGTGGCGGTCATGTGAGGTGAGGTGCTGGTGCTGTCCACTCTGTAGCATTAAGACCCATACGGAGACCAAAATATGAAGTTCAATATTGTGACATATTGAGAAGAATTGTGATAATACTCTTGGTGGTATCGTCTAGCTCAAGTTTCACAGCACAGTCTGCTGGTAAAGCTGCTTAGTAGTTTAGCATCACAGACCTTGGAGCCTCAGCAAACCAATCAGGTGCAGAGAATGGAGACGTGTATATGAAGTGCTGTTGGCGACAATGGAGAAATATCTTACTGCACGTCATAAACCCAGTCCTACGTCGGCTCCAACCCAGCAGGTTTTCATCCCATCACTAACTAGTATCTCCACTTTCTCTGAGCAATTTGGGATTCCGCCATGCTGTGTGTTGCATGCCATATCTAGGTCAAGGACGCAGCACGGTGATGTTCATCTTCCTGACCCTTGAAGATCACAAGACGTTCTAAGGCCAGATCGGATAAATAATCCAGGGCTTGAATCCAGCCCGACATTTTCCTGTGACCTCGGCAAGATAATTTAAGAGTCTTGTCCGAGTCTCACCTCGTTCCAAACCCAAACTGATCTTGTGGAATTAGGAAATTCTATGAGTGTCCAGCCCAACACAGAGCAGAGATTTTCAAACTGGCTGTAACCGCAGAAAACCGGACATTCTTACAACATCTCTTCATGTTTTACTTACGGGGCTGTAGTGTGGATCAGACCAGTCCATGAAAATCTGTCTTGTATAGGAGCGCCTCCATCGACAAACCTGAACAGACCACGTGACCAACGAAGATACCAGAGTTCACGTGACTGAAATATACATTGACGCATGATGGCATTCATTACACTATCAAATTATATTAACACATAAACATAGGTCTGCAAATCCTTCTTATCATCAAAATCACTTTTCTGGGAGCTATAGAAGTTTTACAGATGTCACGTTTTTTTGTAGGTTTTTTGTATAAGTGCACGTTTCAGCACCATGAAAACTCATCTTGGACTTGAAGGTAAATACCTCTCAGCTTCCGGGCCGCTCTGGTTGAGGGACATCATGTCCGAGCTCTCCACCAAATCATGTGGTCTGGTCAGGTTTGGAGACACTCCCATACCAGGGCTACCAAGTGAAAGCAATTAATCCCAGCACACAACAGAAAACCTGCTCGTCTGGAGCTCACGTAGGACCCCTGCCCTAAGCTTGGATCCCTGTGGTGGGCATGATCCCTGTAAGGATCAAACCAATCAGTGTTTCTGCAGCAAAGTCATGGCATCAATACCACACCTGTCATGATGAGCCCTCGTTCAACAGAATGATATGTTATTTATCCTTACTCTCTCACTCAGCTGCCGGAATACAGTCAACACGCACACACACAAACACACACACACACACACACACACGGTGATGTGAAGATGAGGAGTTTCGTAAAGCTGGAACGCACTGGAAGTCATAAGTAACATTAAGTGGAACTCCTAAAGTGTACAGCTGATATATGATCTCATTCTACAGTGGGCTTTGTATATTTGGAGACAGGTTACATGATCAGCTACAGTATACAGTGTTTATAGTTTCTTTACACACATGAATGAATGCTACAGGCTAAATCAACCCCTTTGTATGTGGTTACATACTGTATATTACAGGTCATTAATGGGTTCGTTTGTGCCTTGGCTTCCACTCACCCGCTCCTCAAGAACATTAAAAGCAATATTATCAATTTTATGATGTTATGAAATATGATATTATGTCTGAAGTTGCTGAGGTTTTTCTGTGCGTCGTATCACTGTGTAGATATTTGTGTCTCTAAACAGACTCTTTTTGGATCCATGGAATACTCTAAAAGCTACTCTTCTGTCCTCTGAAGTTTAGATTGATTCAAATATGTAGCAGTGTTGCCACAGAAAGGGTTTCCTGTGACCTTTGACCCTGAAACATCCGGCTTCTCAAGCCAGATGTCAGTTCAAAACAAATTTCCCTAAAAGTCATGAAATTCTGTGTATTGTCAGCATGTAGCCCTAAGGGTTCCCCATTGTTCAGGTCACATTTGACTAGTTTTGACTTTTGAGATATTTGAGATATAATATTTCCAAATTAAATGTTTGTATACGTTCATGTAGAGGAACTTGAACTTGTGTTCATGGATCTATAAGGGTACATTCAAAAACCTGCAGATCTGGGAAGAGAACATCAAATATCTATACGATGATTCACCTTCCAAAAAAGGTTAGGGAGCTATTTGGGACACTACTTTCCAGACAATCATTTGATCTTGCATTAAATATGAATAAACAATCAGCAGTGAACATGGACTTGGAGCAGACATGTCTGACAGAAGATGTAACAAATAAATAAAACAAATACATACTTTGCAAATGCGAGTCTGATGCTTCCAGTGCGTTTCTGCCAAATGCCTGACTGGATGGCGTAAATACAATGGGTGAGTAGTAGAACTGGAAGTGACCACAGTCCAAACAGGAACCAGCAGAATGAAAAACTTCCCCCCCCCC
>OMNV01012809.1:0-11378 GCA_900303265.1 Brotula barbata
AATGTACTTAAATGATCGCCAGAGGCAAATTAATTTTCTGCGTTTCACCCATCCTAACCTAACTAGTGGTAGTTAGTTTGTTAGGTAAGTAGTAACTGGAGCAGTTGGCAGCACACACATGCACATGCAAACACACAAACTCCAGATCTTCCTCCTAGTGCTTTGGTCAAGGGCAATGGCAGGAGTAATTAGTCTAGTGCACATGTTTTTGTGGGTGGGAGAAACCAAGGCACCCGGAGGAAACCCAAACAGACAGGGGGAGAACATGCAAACTCCACACAAAAAAGCCACGGTCGACCCCGTGACTCAAACCCGCGACCTTCTTGCTGTGAGGGAACAGTGCTAACCACTAAGGCACTGCGCAGCCGGAAGTGATTGGAATTGAGCATGGGTGTGTTTGGTTTCATTAGATTGGTAGAAGTGTTTCACTGGACTTGATGATTTCTTTTCATTGATTGTCAGAATGCTGCAAATTATTCCAGAGCTCAAATCTCATTTCTTCAAGCCTTTGATGATTTTAACATATATTGATATTGTCCGTCTTTACAAAAACACAAAAGTGCAGATGGTATAAATCATAATCAGGATGGCAGGGACAAAAATCAAGAATGGCAAAAGCTTCTAAACAATCCAGCCGAATTCAATAAACAAGACACTCAACAGCTGTTGTAAGACCTCTTCTGGGACATGTTTTACGAAGTACTGTCAAATCAGTAATGTTGGGCCAATCAAGAATTGGAATTTAGTCCATTTTCTTTCTCCTCAGATAAAGTCCACTAAAAGGAAAAAAAACTACAAGAGAAACTACTTTGCTACAATACAAACAGAATTTTGAAACTACTGCAAAACTGTTAAATAGAAAACATGTGACTATTTCAACATTCTCACAGCCTTGAAAAGCAGAGGAAAAGAGGGGGTTCAGATATAAACATCCTGGCTGACTGAACTCAGACTGGTACAGATGTGTTAGTAATTATTAACATTTTAAACTTTTACAGCTCTCTCCAGCAACCGGAGAATGTTTTTACTTTCAGTGAGAGTTTAGACCATTAGGGAAGTATTCACTGGTAGTCCAGCACATGATAAAGCAAGTTAATGGGAGAGCCACCTGTAAATCACACTTCAAACACAGTATTTCTGTCGTGTTGGCCAGTTCATTGGATGGTAGCCATGAGTACCTTTCTGAAAACTAGAAATGTTTGTTTCTAAAGAGAAGATATAAATTAGTTAAATGTATACAATGCAATTAATTTAAAAGATAATTTTCATGTTTCGCGTGGGCCTGAAAATGATCCGTTATTCATTCGATACTGAACTGTCCAGACAAAAAGCTGACAGGAGAAGAACTTCCTCTGGGTTAGGCCAGTAATTATCCCCCCTCCTAGTGCTACAGTGCAACTCAATGGACACTCATGAAATTTATGTCAGGGACCCGAAAGTCCGCTTAGTCATCCTACTTTTTAAAAGCCAATATGAATCTAAACATCTGCTTGAGAGGAGCCAAAGTCAGGGCTGTCATGATGGAGAAATATAGTAGACAACAGCAGCATTGATTTCTTATATCTAGCATAGCTTAGCTTACTCTTAGCAGAACTCCTGCCCCATACAAGGAACTAGAACTCATTGTTTATAGACTGCCACACACTCATCCTACACTGACACTTGGTGGTGATTAAGAGAACTACAGCACAACTAAAAATCTTATCTGTAGTGAAAGCCTATTTCGAATAATTGAGCACAACAGAGGATTTTACAAAATGCTGTGTGCACCTAAGATGACAGTTGTCACTTTCAATGCTATCACAATGTTATTGCAAAAATTTTAAATATTGCGATGCGTTTTTTGTCATGTAGTGGTACTCTGTTTTAGATGTAGATATTAAGAAATACAGACTCAGATCTTTGATTGCATTGCACCCTCAAATGTGTCTCAACACAAATGGCAAAACTTTAGTACTACCTCACGACTGGATTGATAATATGCTAAAACGGCCTTAGTTAAAAATATGAATTGTAAGTCAAATATTTCTTTCTCTTTTTGTACTTATTTGCGTATGTTTATTAATGACCAATATTTAACCGTAGATGACAATTCAATCAAGAAAGAGCTGGTGCAACAGTTGTGTTGAACATTTTAGTACTTTATCCAAGTATTAGTTCTGCTACACTCTTGGAGTCTATTAGAACTTGGACTCTTGGAGTACAATGATGATGATGATTATCATTATTATTATTGTTTTTCTATCTTAGCAAATGTCTAAACCAGCTAGCTTGTGTTGTTATAATGTCTGATTTTATTGGATTTACTCTGCACACAAAAAGAAAGAAATATATACAACTACATCAAGCCTTGAGGTCGCCTGCTCCAAACCCACCATTTCCATTGTAAACACAATAATCCATAAAGTTGTTTTCTGGCTGCTTTCTTCTGACATCTGTGCTTGGCTTAATAGTGAGTTAGGTTTTAGGATGACATGTGTTGCAAATGATATGTAACAGCCGCGCAACTGCAGTCAGACAGACACCATACGTCATTAAATTTACACTATACAAACACTCAGCAGATCAGCCTTCATCACTGTAGACCACCTGGTATGGTATTTCACAACTTTCGTGTGTATGACAATTGATGTGCTGTATGAAACCTCTGAAAAAGTATTGTTTTCATCCTGACAGAGCCAAACATCCTGCATACAGCCAGCAGCACCAGCATTAAGACAATGAAGTTCTTTATTGGAGATGTGAAACTCATTAGTCTGAGCTCCGGTTCAAATAAAAAGATGGGCACAAACCACAAGAAGAAATTGTCAACTTTTGCTTTTAATTTGTTCACTTCAGTTACATGCTCACTATTTTCTAATTTCTTTTTTGCATGGGCTGCAGAAATGCGAGTAACACATACACATGGATGTAATTAGTAGAATTCTTTCTTGGTTGTATGTGCTCAATATGAGCTCCATTCTCCTGTTCAGCTGTCTGAAAACACAATGTCTTGTTCTTAACAGCATGTTCTCCATGTGAAGCAACATGTGATCAAGTCAAATTTAGCTTCTGCTGACAGACTTTGTTTGATATATGGATCAAATGACCAAAAAAATATTCCAATACCATATTTGTTCCATATTATGTAGTTTTGCCAGTATGTGACCTTTTCCCTATTTAGACGTTTTTCAAACTTCAAAAGTGAATACAACTTGAATATTGGGTCAACTGATGGATATTGTGTATTTCAGTATTAAATGACAGGATTATACAGGTTATTAAAGTTAATTAGACATCACAACTTGTCGCTAACAGTAACTGCTGGCTGATCTTGCTGTAATAGATAGAGATAGAAGCATTGTCACATTTAGTGGTGCAAATCCATTCGCTGGTGTTGTTGACAGCTTCCTCCTTGCGCCAATCCATCATTTTGGACGAGAGTAGTGAACAGATGTGAGTAGATGTATATAATATATTAAATGTATTTTTGACCGACAGTACTTTCAATTACATCTCTTGATGATGTATTAGTTGTACATGAGGGAGCTATCTTTTACTTCTAACAAAGGTTGGCACATGTCCCACATTTCGGAAAGACATGTAACAGCACCACTACAATAGTCAATTCTGCTAAAAATAAATGCATGACCAAGTTTTTCTGAGTCTGTTAGTTTTTTAGTTAGATTTTGTAAAAGTCCATGTGGCTGATGAAATCTAGGTCTGAGTCCTTAAATACACCATGGTCTCTGGCCAGATTTGTAGATTTTAGTGACATGGAGTCAAGGTGAGCATTAATTTTCTTTTTTTTTTTTACCTGGGGCCTAAAACAGTGATTTCAACTCTATATTAAATTTTTGTTCGCTCAGATCAGATCCATAATTACCAATTGACACAAAGTAATCCCTAAAATGTAAATATGATTCAAGCCTATTTAGCACTGTGCCAAAAAGTCCCACCCAGTTTTCCAGGGTAGCAGACATATGGAGAATATTACTGGCTGACAGAGTTCCAGTGTTGAGTGGAGCTGGAAAGTTTTTCTTCTCTCTTCTCTCTCTGATGACTACTGGATTTATGATCCAGGCTTTGCTGGCGTTTACTTCTCCCAGACAGACACTGGGGTACAGTTTAGTATTGGCACTAAAGTGGATCCCAAGAAGTATATACTAAGTGTCGGAGAGCCTAGATTTTAAAGTGACGTCCTAGATTTTTAATTTTTGCCTGATTTTACTGGAATCTTCACTAGTCTGAGTTTTTTGTTACATTAAAATAGTTTTATATGATTTGTTTACTTTCACAATAAATGAAGCATGCTAAACGGTGTCACTTAGCTGATGGGTCAAAAATTTTGTTGGAGCTATGAGTGATCATTCAGTTTTCATGCACTCATTTCCCCAAAACATTTCCTCAAGTTCACAGCATTGTAGTATTACTACATTAGAACCAGATGAAGGTGATGCACCGACTGTACAAATATCTGTACAGATGTCTGAACAAAAATAGCACCAACGTACAGCAAGATGACAAAAATGAGTTTAGTTACTCGCACAACACCACCATCATTCCCCCAATGACTCTCATTTTTGTGCGGTTCATTGCAAAAATGTTTTCTTATCTGCATTGAACTGAACCAGGATTCATTTGGAAACAGAAAATACCAATTCTTAGTGAACCAGCTCCCTATTGCAGTCATTTGTCCCACTTCAGCTATCCCAGCTAAGCATTGCCACCCTTACCTATGAGATGGTAACTCACTCTGACAACATTCAAGCTCAGACTAGACAATGTTATGTCCAATTTTCTGGGACAAAATCTCTATTAAATTAGAGGAAAATTTGAGCAGTCCAGAGCTGCGACCTGATCCAAAGTGTCTGCGACACCCTGATAGTTTCAAGTATGAAGCTACTGTTTGAATCGGTCGACATTCTTGCTAATGGTCAACCTCAAACTGTCTTTTTCATGTGTTCATGGTGGCAGAGAAATTCATTGAAGATCCAATGTCAATGCCAATTGGTCTGTTTATTGGGCTATTGCGGTCTTAAATGCTTTCCTTCTTGTCAATTGTGATAAGGAGAACCACCACCTAAGTTATCTTTTTATCAGAGTGTTTCTTAAAAACCCCAGGCTGCAAAATTGTGGTCAGAGAAGGAAAAAGCAGGTAAAACTTTTTTTGATCTTTATTCGTTCTGTTCTTCATGACACACCGGCTTTCTCCAGTCTTTTTTCCACCTTATTTGGAATATTGTGACTGCACCGTATAGCCAAGAGTGCACAATGTTCTAGACTGGTACATTGTTTTAATTTCCATGCTTGTAAAGAGGTTGCTTCGTGCTGCTGGTGGTCCACAATGATCTTTTTATTTATATATATATATACATATATGGAATTTCTGCGATAGATACAGTATTAGTATTGTGATAGATACAGTAGAGAGATGGATAGGGCATAGAGAGGGGATGACATGCAGCAAAGGGTAGCAAAGACGGACTCAAACCTGTGCCACTGTGCTATATGGCATGCGCTCTACCAGGTGAGCCCCTGGGGCACCCATTTTTACAATGATCATTAATGTAAACAACAACTCCAGTGTCCTACTCCATGATGTCAGTCTTCCCTTTGTGAGTGGAAAGTTTTCGTGGCCCAGAAAGTTGTTAGAAGAACTTTGTAAGCACCGATGTTTTGCAGTGGAAACACTCTGAACAGTTTTTAATTTAGCTGCAGCACTCGGTGTACAAGGGACAACAGTGACTATTCTGATTGATAGAACTAGGTTTATCCTCAATGTCATAGGCGCATCTGCGCACACTGAATCCAGTGTGAAGAGGCCTCGATTCTGTTCTTTGGAACAACGCGTGGCTGGGGTGGGAATGGTCTGTAATTTTTTCCCTGCTTGCTTACTTTCTCTGGAAATGGAAATGTTGTGACTGAAGGGAGTTTGCAGTGAGTGATGGTCTTTGTGCATCTGACAATATTTTGCAGTCTCTCACTTGGATTTGAAAGTCCTGCTTGATATGAGGATCTTCCTTTATGCACAGCTCTCTTCTAATTAATAACCTAATAATTGATCTTATAATAAATGTTTTAATGAAATGTTAACATTTAACGCTGGATGCTTTGTGTAGTGGTCCTCCTTCCCAGCAAATGTAACAAATCATGACTCGTCTACTGGCAAACCTGTTTGACCAACATGGCAGTTTTGACTCAGGCAGATATTTGGACTATTTTTGGCTTTCGAAAACCAAAAGACAGGAGCAAGCCAAACAAAAGTAAGTGAGTGCAAAATATGTAAAGTAGAAGTATAATACTGTGGCGACACACAAACTTGAAGAACCATAAGGCATTACCCCAGGGCTGCCAAGCCTGTGTCCAGACTGGAATCATAGCCAATCCATTCAGGGGAAAGTTGCCCTCTGCCACAGAGTCCCTTGCTATTTTTTTCAGTAAGTCACTGTAACAGCTGCTTTGGAACTTTTTTATAATACACACATTTATATAAAAAAAAATGTTGATTTTCCACAATCAAGGTAACAAATGTATTTTATTATGTATCGCCAGCAAAAAGCTAATGGTGCTGGAGGACCAAAGTGGTTTAGCAGGATGTAGTCTCTTCTGTAAGTTTCATTAGTGCCTGTATGTGGAGCTGTATGAGTTAAATTACTTCAAGCACTTTAAAGCTAAATCATTGTCATACAACTTTGCAAGATTTCTATTCATTTGTTTTATTTTCAACAGTTTTGAACCATCCAAAACCTCCACCCTTTTTGGCAACAGATAAGGCTCAGAAAATGTTCTGTCTTTAAGCCCTGTAAGCAGCAACATCTGCTTCTCTGAGCTCAGGGATGATCTTTTTCCTTCTTACCATTGTGTTAACATACCTAAAAGCCCCCACAACAGCAAACTAACAAGAGGTCTGCTTTTATAGAAGTGGACACACAGAAGATGTTGAACAATAATGTATATTTGATTAGCAGCACCAGTCTGCTCATTGGCATCTCAATTTTAGTGTAAGCAGTAAAGGTAGTCAGGACAGTACACTGCACAGTACACATCAACACAATAAACCTGCTGATGTGTAAAAGATTGATCAGGTAAATTCAGTGCACAGTGGCATTGTAGATATCGGCTGCACGTACATCCATAACTGCATACTGCGATGGAAACTCATAGTATTTGGACGAATCGCTGCACATTACATAAAGCCACATCATGGCTCTGTCTCCTTTCTTAGGTTATGTAACTAAGCCGCATGGGCGCACACGTGCTTGGTCACATTCATTTCAACATCCATTTTGTTAACATTTCCATCTGCTGTCACGTAATCTGTCCAAAACCATATACTTATTTGAAAAGAAGTTTATTTTATTTACCTTTTAGTAGTGGTTGTTTATGTCTGGTTAACAGTAAAATAGAAAACAATACACTTTGCCTTAGTTGGAATAAGAACTACTTGGTTTCTTGGCTCCCTTCCTCTCTTGAGTGAAGTAAGTGCTCAGTTTCCTTGTTCAGCATTGATACAGCTAAGCAACAGCATTATTTGCCTTAAAATATCGTAGACAAAAAGATTAAATTACATACTAACACCAATCCTAATCTCGCTTTTTTTAAAACAAGACATAGAAGCTGTTTTTGACATCGGTTTTCAATGAAACTCAAGGTATTTTCAATCCTGTCTTTTTCCTTGATTGCATCCTACATCAAGACTTGTAGATACTTTATTTTAATCTCAAGTTAAGTTTAAGAACTGGCAGTATGTCCATGTTTATTCACTGAAGAAGAAAATCAAAATGCACAATGACTTGCTGGCTGATTCACATGCCAGCAGTGGGAGTACCTGCACCTTTTTTTTCTACGTCAAGCACTGTCAACAACAATGTAAAATGACAAGTGATAATAAAATCAATTAATATGATGATAAACTTGCCATAAAATTAGGTGTGAAACTAGACCACCACACTTATTTAATTTCACAGCTGTGGCTTTGGCTCTTCATTTATGAAACATCAGTCCATGTCTTTCATTAAAAACATGGGTCTTTTTCACATCCACATGTGTGATGTGTTTGGCCTGCTTGTGCACGCGTGTGCGTGCATCTGTGTTCACGAGCTGAGACTACAAATTATTTTTAGTTTACTCAAACTACTGCTACAGTATGTAAAATAATGTAGAGGCAACCTCCAGCAAAAATCTGTGCTTAACCTAGAAACAGGAAGGTCAAGATGTGTGTGGTGCAACAAGTTGTTCAGATAGAACAACTTAAAAGGAAGCTATTGAAGGATTTACTATGTCAAGCTTTGATATTATTCGGCACACTGCCCAGTAATCTAACCTAACACGCCTGCAGATGAACATGTTTAAGGTTAACATGTGTTTGGATGTGCTTGATATGAGCTCCATCCTCCTGTTGATCTGTTTAAATGTTTTACGGCATGTGAAGCAACATGTAGAAAGCACAGCAAACCAAATGCTTTGAGTTTGACTACAGCCAGTGGTGATGAAGGTGACTGGTTTCCAGATGTCTTCTTTCTTTGTGTGTTCTTTTTTTTGTGATTTGTTTTTAGACGTTGTGCTTCCCTCAAGACAGTCCCTCTGCAGTTTGCTCTGTCCTCTGTGATCTCCTCCAATCCATTACAGAGGACGTGGCTTGCAAACTTGCAAAGAATAGTTGTTTAGACCCTTTAATTAACTGTTCATGTTCTTTTTGCATCAGTCTAAAATAGAAATAAATACTCTAAACAGAAAGAAAACAAAATGAATAAAAATTAATTATTTATTTGAAAACTAGGTTCACTCTTCATGTGTGGGTTTCTGTCCATAGCCAACCATGTCAGGGGTCCTTTCTGTGTGGAGTTTGCGTGTTCTCCTTGTGTTCATCCCATAGGGGATGAGTAAAGTATCTATCTATCTATCTATAACCTCTGTTTACGCAAGTTTCCTCTCACCTCCAAACACATACAGTTTAGGTGGATTGGAGTATTTAAGTTGGCCATAAGTGTGAATGCGAGTGTGATTAAGTTGTCACTCAAGCCCACCACGACCCTTACTTGGATAAGGGGTATAGATAATGGATGGATGGATGGATGGATGAATGTCTGCTGTCATAATTGTGGTTGGCTTATGACAATACTACGTTGTTCAACTATAATTCTCTGAAAAACTGTAAAATTATCCCAGTTCTTCCTGTATTTTCATCTAAAATCACCAGATTATACTGACAATAGACATGTATCGTATATTCCACACAGTAGATCAACTACCTGGGAAAATAACATTATGCTATCGAGGAAAATCTGTTGCTGATGAAAATTTGTGATGAATGAAGTGATAAATGGAAAGAGCCAATTTTAAGGGAATTTTAGTGAAAGCCAGAAACGCATTATTGGTTGACAATAACATAATATATACAATTACAGAAGTTGTTCAGGTTCTGCACAGTGTTGCTTTAAATGTTTACAGAATTAATGAAGGTCAAAGCCAAATTAAAACCCAGATCAGTATTTATCCTGGAAACCTTGTGTCTGGCTCTGCAAACAGGACAGTGGAAGGAGGAGCACAGGAGATGGGAGAACAGATGAAAACGTAAAATGGAGGATAAAAAGCACTGAGTGAAAAGAAAGGGTTGAAGGAGAAGAGGTAAAAGCCTCAAAGTCAGGTCCCCTTGTGTATGTGTGTGTCTGTGGGGCTGTAAGACGTGGCAGAGAAAGGTCTGGCCAACCAGTAGATCTTTTCCATATGTTTCCTGGAGAAACAGAGAGAAAAGCAGCCCACCCCTCCACTGCACCCATCACATACCCACTCTTTAAAAAGGGAGAAAAGACAAACCATCCATGGTAAAACTGCTTTAGCTCCAACGCCATTTTCTGTTGAATACAGAGATCAGTTACAGGTAAACCTGGATCTTATTGAAGTAGTTGGTGGTCTCTGCAGGTCAGAGGGCGCCTGCAATTAGCCAGCTCATGTTTGTCAGGAGCCTCCCAGGCAGACAGCAGGGGCAAAGAAAGCACACCGAGCCTGGCCCTGCACAGCTTTTCACATTGTTTTCATTACATTAAGACACCATTAGCCAACCAGGGTGCAACACACCACAGGCTTCAAAGTTGCAATGTACAACCAAGACTTTAAATTGCATTGTATAATGTAATTGTGGGCAATATCTCAGAATGTTCCAAAGATACCACAGGAATTACCACAGGCAGAAATTTGCAGAATGTGTATAAATGTTTCACAAGAACTATAGATTAGATTTTTTCATTGCGCAGGGAAGGAATTTTAAATTCAGTTTTGGACTAGTAATCCACTGGGCTTGTACATAAAGTAACTTCAGCAACTTATCCTCCTCATACTAAGGTAATAAATATCATCAAGTCATATTCAAATGTCTAATACACTGTTTCATGTCATTTCTATAATATATGCTTCCAGTATAGTCGTCATGCATTAGCAGTGCCCCATGCACCCATTTATTGATTTGAAATCAATTTGGCAGCAAAGGTCCCGACTCAAACACCTATTCCACACAGGAGTTGATGTGACAGAATGGAAGACGGAGAAATGTAAAAAAAAAAAAAATCAATTAAAAACATAATTTCTGGTGAGGCTATGGGGTCATTCATGCTAGCTGCATACAACAGCAAACCAACAAACCAATAGCATGATGTCACTCTGGTATCAAACATTTCAAGTGTATATGCTGCTATTGACCACTTAAACCATGCTCACTTCCTACACCATGTGATGACAAAACACCACAACTAGTCCACAAAGTTAAGATACATTGTCAATACAATACAATACACAGATTATGCACAGGGAATTTGTACCAAGAGTCTAGTTGGTTTGAAATAGCCAATGTACTTCATACAAATACACTTAGTTATTTATTTTCTGACAAAATCTGTGGAATTTGCTGACTAGTTAGTGCTTGATTGTGTTAGTTCAAGCCAGCCAGCTGACTTGAATGAATGATGTGGTGAAGATAGGCACAAAATCTTGGAGGGACTGGTTATTGACACCCACCTAGGTGGGTACAGCTAGGTACAGCTAATCAAGTGTTGTTTTTGATTTTTTTCCTGACTTCAAAACTTTAAGAGAATTGCAGTTCTCGAAGTAGTTAATTATTTTTCTTTTTTATAACTAATAATAATTTCTCTTTCATAATAAATTGTACCATATATTCTACAATTTTTTGCATCAGTCTTTAGCACCCTGGGTGTGAAGCTTTTAGTGTGCAGTGACCTCTTCTGGCTTGTAGTGGAGTAGCTCAGCTCTCTCTCTCTCTCTCTCTCTCTCTCTCTCTCTCTCTCTCTCTCTCTCTCTCTTTCTTTCTCTCTCTGTGTTCAGTTCAGTGTCAACAAAAACAGAACAAAAGGCTTCTGAGAAGTAGGATTTATTGCACCGCTATT
>OMNV01012809.1:11398-67964 GCA_900303265.1 Brotula barbata
TAATAATAATTTCTCTTTCATAATAAATTGTACCATATATTCTACAATTTTTTGCATCAGTCTTTAGCACCCTGGGTGTGAAGCTTTTAGTGTGCAGTGACCTCTTCTGGCTTGTAGTGGAGTAGCTCAGCTCTCTCTCTCTCTCTCTCTCTCTCTCTTTCTCTTTCTGTCTCTCTCTCTCCGGCTCTCGCTCTCGCTCTCACTCTCACCACAGACATGTTTCAAACCATGGTCAGTGTTAACGGACCTAAAGACTTTTTCTATCTCGTGTTTAGCACAAGGTCTGTATGCCTTCCATTAACTGGATTTCTGAAAATTGTTTATCGCCTGCTCAGAAAATTGAATATCAAATTGTTACGTGACACCCAAAGCTGTTTATACTAATATAGCTACAATTTCTGTATTTTGATTCTCAGTTCCAATCTTTTACACTTGTGCTTTATCCTGTTTAAGGGAAACATGCATGCATTGTCCTAAATCCTACTGTGCTGATGTATCGCAACATAAACAATGTTGATAGAGGCCCTCTCATAACACATAAAAGAGTATGGGTCACATACCATCTCCTGACACATACTGTAATCCACACTTATTTATGTATTCCCTCTGTAAGTTCAACCTAATCAGATCTTCACTTTTTTAAACAAACTTATTCTTTGAAAAACTAGTCGAGACATTGATGAGGCATCTGGCTTTATTTAAGACATACCCAATAAATATAGAACCATTTCAGAGGACAGAACACTAGAGAGAACAGAAACATGTCTGTAGATCTTTGAGTCAGGGTTCACCGCTATCTGATTTTCAGTAGAAATAGATTTAAGTGTATTACAGTAACAAAAAGTGATTACTTTTAGGTGCTTTTAAACACTAAGGAGAATGTTAATCATTACATATATCATATTTCTCATGACATAAAGTACAAAATATAGTCATAACAATTAAAATCCATCCAAAGCTACATTATCAGAGATTACAGCTTCTGAAGACAAAACAGACAGCATGGTACTGCATCTTCAACATATAGGTATGACAAACAATTTATTGCACTTAATGGAGCCTTCTATGTCTGGATGTGTCCAAGTTCAAATTCACAATGATTGAAAGTCAATAAACTGGAAGTAAAACTTACACCACTGTGCTAATATCTAGGTGTGTCGGACTAATTGAAGGACATAAATGAAGTTGTGTTTGTTTTTACATTTGCAGGTGTCCTATTGTGCTGGTTTTATTTCACTTCACGGTGACTTAAAATGATAATAGTCAAGTTCCAGTTTTGTCTTTTGTTGCTACCTCTAACTTTAAATGGTACATGAATGTTGTAGATTTGTCAAAATAATACCTTATTCTTCAGAAAAACTGGCCTATAACTGGCTTTAATGTTAGTTTTCTGTGAAGCAGAACATAATAAGGAATGGTCTGCAACACCAGCATCACAAATACAGTTTGAGAATTCAGTTTTGGTGCATGATGTAGTTCTTGTCGGAGCTGTCTGAGCTCATCACCTACTTCCTCCTCCTGAAGTTCCCGAGCTGAACACCTCTCCGTCCGGACACACAGCGGAATGTCACTGGCTCAATGTTCCAGTATTTCACAGGGTTGGCAAACAGACTGATGCCTGTGTACAGGTTCTTTTTCACACCGGGCTGTGTGGGGCAAAAGTCATTTACGCCCACACTGCTGATTTTGTTTCCATGGAGGTAGATCACCTGAAGAAATAGACAGGATTGTTTTTTCCATCAGTGAAATTGTCAGACTATGAAATTCCCTCCAACATTAGGAGATTCTGACATGGCAATCTTTGGAGTTTGGCAAAGTTTGGATCCCCTGGTTTGTCAATTACAGGAAATTGAGATCATTGGAGACTATTATTATTACAACCAAATACTTTTCAGCATGTTGTTTCCTGGAAATCTACTCAGTTTAGGAAAACACACAATGTCAGTAGCAAGTAGACGTCTTATGTTTTCCTATTCTCACATGAAACCACTAAGTCCAGCTGTCTCACCTGAAGGTAGCGCAGTGAGTTCAGGCCTGGTGGGACCTTTTTCAGACGGTTGTTGTCCAGGTGGATCTCACGGATATTTGGGATGCTGACAAAAGTGCCATTTTCTACAAACTTAATCTGGTTAAAAGCTAGCCCAAGCCTGTGAAAAGACAAAAGATTGTTTCCTCAGTGTTTGTGAATGAAAACATCGGTCTCTTTTGCAGAAATTAAAAACTCAATCGTGAGCACCAGTGTTAGTAAGCAGGGTGGTGACAGCGGCATAGAACAGCAGTTTGTTAGGACATTAATGCACATCGGTGAATACACATCAGTCATGTGTTCTTCTTCTTACTTCATCATAGAATATCTACTGCCATGCCAGCATACAAAGTCACCAAACTGTTAAACAATGTTGCCTCCATTGTGTAAATACTACATCTTACAAAACCCAAGCTGTTAATTCTATGTAGGACATGGACAACCTTTAAGATTTATATAATCGCAGGTTATGCAGTCATCTTTGGTATGTTTATGTCAACTATAAACATGCCCTCAAGCACCCTGTAATGCACGTTTCCCCACAAATCTGTTACTTATGTGTCTTAATTACATTGCCAACCCTGATTATGGCCCTGTGTGACTAAGTATTTAATCATAGGTCCTAAAAAGTTATCATTTTAAGCGTGGGAAATGCATGAATTTGATTTGTTTGTTATATCAGCCAGAGTGAATTGTGTAAAATGACAGTCGACAGAGAACATATACATTTAATTGTGAAAATAGAAGGGAAGACAAAAATAAAGGGTGGTTTTCACCTCTGCAGGTTTTTATATCTGATTAAGTCTTCAACTTCCACCTTAGAGATCTTATTGTAGTCCACGTTCAGCTCTGTGATGGAGGATGGGAGATCTGGGAGACACAGAAACAGCCCAAACATGATACCTGACCCACAACCTTCTTGCTGTGAGATAACAGTGCTAACACCGTGCTGGTTTCAGTCATGATTTGTCTACCTTTTGGTATAGCTGATAATTTGGCCTCTGCCATACCAACATACAGGGCCAACAAGCCATTAAAAGCTCCGAGTTGCATTCCACTGTTGGTCAGAGGGTTGGCCCCCAACTCTGCAAGCAAAACACAAAAATGTTTGGTTAGATAGCTGCTGTTTGGCTATCTCGGGTGGACATTCATTCTATCATAGTTCGCTGAGGTTGGAACTTGAGGAAGAGGCTCAATATATTATATTTTCTGCCACTAGAATTAATGTGAGTTCAGATCGAACATTCCAATAAAACAAGCTGCTGAAAAATCAATTAGTGAGAAACTTGGCATTGCATATTGTCCACCTGTGTACCTTTGAAATGACACGGCAACTGTGAGTCCTGTAGATGTGCGTTAGTAAAACATATTCTGAGTTTGCTCTCAGCTGCAGGGACATTATCATTTAGCACTCACATTCTGCACATAGAAAAAGTGGGTCTTGGCTTTTAATGCATTTACAGCACTAATCATATCACCGATGACATTACCTCCCGTGCAGCATGTCCTCCCGTGGACTTAGTGCAAACTTTAATCTTACCAGAAGGTGACAAAAAAAAACCATTAAAAAAATCCCTCCCCTGCTGAGCCATTGTGGTTCATTGTAAAGTGTAAAATCATCGTAATCCAGAATTTTGGAAAATCAGGGTCAATGCTACATTGTGTATGCCTGTAATGCCTGTATGTCAGCCACATCTTGATCGGTTGCAACTTTTTCTGCATCTCTGTCTTCTTGTTTGTTAGTTTCTGAGGAGATGCTGATCAAGGAAGACAAATTTATTTAATGTTGTCATGAACCATCGCTTTTCAATTTCCTCCATAGTCAACGGGGCCTTATGGAAATTGCAACGTTCCAATAAATGGGCCCTCAACAGACTCAGTTTTTATTTGCATCTCTGTTTCTCTCTCTGTGTCTCCCCCCCCACCCTCTACAAATTCAAGAGTATGATCTTGATCTGTTCTACATGTCAAGTGCCATGGGATAACCTTTGTTGTGATTTGGTGCTAGATAAATAAAATTGAATTGAAATTTGCACTGAGAATCTGCTGACTCTCCTAGCACAACACTGGACACCACTGTTTTGGCTTCTCTGAAAAACCGTTCTTACCCAGCACATGTAGGTTCCTAAGGCCCTTAAATGCATCCTTCTGAATGTTGCTGATCTTGTTTTCATGGAGCCGGAGCTCAAAGACATTGCGAGGCAGGTTTGCAGGTATTTCTTTCAGCAAGTTGTAGGAGATGTGCAGCAGCCTGAGGCGGCCCATGTCTCTAAACGCCTTTGGGTGAATCTTGGAGATCTTGTTGTGAATGAGGAACAGGGCCTGACAGTGAAGAGAACGGTTAGAACAGATTGGAACTTATTTGCCAATGTAAACTGTTTTGTTTACCTTCAGGCATGCTTGTTTTACGTCCATTTCATGCAGTGGTATTTGTTGGATATATTAGCTTTGAATGCGTCTCTTACATAAAGCTTATCGAGGCCCTTAAAGTCATTCTCCTTGATCTCTGTGATGTCATTGTTTTGGAGATCAATCATCTGGACTTCTTCCTGAATCTTCTCGGGAACGGAGATCAAACCTGTTGGCAAATTGACAGACTCAAATTATCTGGTGGAGTTCAGAGCAAGTTTTGAAAATAGTGTTCAGTGATTTTCAATGGAATCTGGCCATGCAGTGGGTCAAATTATCAGCTGCTCCTTATTAAGAGTAATACCGTACATAAGGAAGACATTTTATTAATTGATCCAAGTCCTTCCTCTGAATTCTAAATATAAATGAGAGCCATTCAGCTGTTATTCATGGTGAACGCCATACTGATGTAGCTCATCACAATCTTTGAAGGAATGTATTATCCGGTACTTTCCATAAAAGCTTGATTTGGTGGAATATATATAATTAATGTAAAGATTCCTTAAAGGCATTTCTGCTAATGATATGTACAGTAGAGAAATAGACAGGAAGGAAATGGCAAATAATAAAAATATACATGGTATAGTATATTTTATAATATTAAAGAATGACTAGCTCATAATTTAAATTTTAACCAGTATATGTCATATTTTATGCAGTGTAAACTGACCCTGGTCAGAACACTGTAACACTCTGGGTGTGCAATGACAACCAACTGGACATTTCTCATCTTCATCAACATCATAGTCCTTTTCATCATCGTCATCATCATCTTCATCTTCATTGCTGTCATCACTTGAATCAGCCATCATAATATCGTAGTTTTTCAGGATATCCATGATGTTAACTGGCTGGTAAGGTTTTGCATTGCCTAATGCCAGCAGGCAAAGCAGGATGAACACCCTCATTGTAGGAGTGTCAGCAGCCAGGAAGATCCTTTCTGCAAGGAGATATGTAGGGCTTAGGTTAGTCCTTCAGCCAATGGAACGGGGATAAAATGAAGACATTTGATTCAGGAACATCCTCTGCAGAACAAACACATAGCTACAAAACATTCAGGCTTAATTAAATTGACTTTAATTAAGACTTTAACTTTTTTTGATTTGTCTTAATAAGTCCAGTTTGTGATGCATGCACCTGACTGTAATCCCCCTGAAAGGCCTCATTTACAGCTTGTATTCACATGAGATCTTGTTATCAGTATCTGTTAAATGGACACTCAGATTGCACACTATTGCAGTGTGTAAATGCTATTAGAATGCATTGTGATAATGATACTATCTGATCTACCAGACCACATACACATCATACACTCACACTGGGCCTCGTTCATCAAACATCTGTGCCAACAAATATGATCTTCTCCTGTGTGTACAAATTCACAACATTTCTGTATGCCACTAAAATGTCTGTACTGTAAAAAGCAAGTTTACATGGTTCGTATGCATGAAATTTACCAGACAAACATGAAGGAACAATATGAAGAAATCTGTGTTGGCCATTCTTCAAGTTATAAGTTGTGAATTAACATACAGTGATTTACAACAATGTTATGGTCAGCAAAAAAAGACTCTCAGCTGCACAAGCTTCTCCGACGGCTGAAGTGAAGTGAGCAGTGTCCCATGGAGGAGGCTGCAGGAGCGAATGGCATGCTGGTGGACAGCGCTGAAAGATGCAGATGTAGGACTAAAATGCAGCTCCAAAAAGCTCACAAGGCCAAACGGAGCGGAGCTCTCAGATTTTGCACAGCGCTTTAATGCTTTTATGTCTTTTATGGTGTTTGAGGTATTTCCTTATGCAAGTAATTTAAGAAATTTTTACATTGGCAGATGGTTGCCTATGTAAAAACTGATCAGAATTGCTCCTTCACGTATCACAGAACAAGAATTAAACAACAACTAAATAAGCAGTACGACATATAAGCTTTGTATAGAGAAAGATCGAGTTCTCTTCACATGGCTAACCAGTGATGTCCATTGTGGTCAGTAAACTGCCTCACTGGACTGATGTACTGCTGCATTTTTACATTTGATGAAAATATTATGATTATTATTATTAGTATAGTTATTACTTTTGTCTCCAGTTATCAAGCTTGTTTCATAAAATAGGCAATGTGTGCACAAACCATCAATTTCATACCAGTGAGCAGAATTCTTCAGCTCTTTTTAATATTTCAGGAGCGGAGACTCTTACCATGAATTTACAGTAAGCATGACTCTTATTTATTGCTATAAAAGAAAAGTCATGATTGGAATTCTGATTGCGTTTAAGACTACATTTTCACTCGGAGTAGTCATAAACATACCAGTCCAAGAAGGAGTCAGCAACAAGTATGTCACAGTACTCGAGTTTAAAACGGCACAGCACATGTTACATTCAATTCACAGCCAACCAGAGAATAAACCAGAAATACTAATGGACCGGACAGGTACACATAGCTATGCTGCGGTGAAAAACAAAAGGAAAAGAAATGGAAGTATAAGTGTGCATTGTCTATACTTTTTTACCCGACACTATACAAGTCAATGTCAACCAGCTGACCCTCCATATCTCAAGTATCCATCACATTTTACGTTCTACACTGAACAGCTAATGTAAGAGTGACTGTTGCTTTTGTGGCCTCATCTGTTTCAGTCAGCCGTTGTCAGCCTTTCACATGTCATACCTCTCACTCTCATCTCTTTGGGATCCACTGAATTATAGTGGATGTGGGGTCATACTGGATCGTAAATACTGAAGTTAAATATGTGAAATCTGTCTGAACGCATAGGGTCAGTTGTCAGAAGGGGGAATCTGGCATAAAAGATGCAATATTATCTGTCGATAGGACTACATCATAGCAGCACTCTTACAGTGATGTCTAACAATGATGCAGTTGTGTCATCCTACAGATTTGATCAGGGATTACTTTTCACTGAGGTAGAAAAAAGTACAGTTGACATGGCTTTATGTAACCTGCATTGTGATAAGATCACTTTATATCATTTATATTTTAATCATTTCCTTTGCATTTGCCTAATATCTTGAATTGAATATTTGTTGGAGATTGCAGTGCTTTGTTAGACTGGCTTAGTTGTGTATTGCTAAAGGTTTCCTTAAGTTCATTGTTGAAGGGCATATGAGGTTCCTGTGGTTTATTGGATTCAGTAAGAGCTCTGAAAAACTGAACTGGAAATCAGTGCTTGCTGCCAACCCAAATGTTTGTCTAGTCCTCTGGTATTCTCTGTCTACATGAAACGCTGTACCCAGCTGAGAACTGCTCACTGTAATACACATGCACACAGCCAGCAGAAAGAGGCTGACGATGGGTGGTTGCGTGTTTCTAGTAATCTTGATGGATTCCAAATCCTTCCATTGAGTCCTCAGTCTACCCTCAAATATGTGCTGGTGGTCCAGCATCCTGCAGCAACAGCAAATCCTCCTCAGCATAGTTTTTGTCCTCGTGTGCAGGACAAAAACGATGCCAGAACTCTGATTCCGTAGCAATTTAGACATAATTATCCTGTTATTGTATTTCAGCCAAGTAAAAAAGGTGGAATAAATTGACTTAGCTCTTATCTGCCAGTATTTGTCCAATTTAGTGTTTATTTTAATGGCTAATTTAATCTCTATTCTCAAGTTTGCATCACATAATAAATCCTAATCAGTTTCCTCATTTCCTGTCAGACGCTGGCTGACTGCATCAGTAGTCTCAGAGGATTTATCTCATTACCAATGTAAGATCTGGGTGCTATGAAATCATTTTTCAGCTTTGTGGTTATTCACATTCCTCATGTGTTCAAATTTATGGTTGGTGAAAAATAACCGAGATCAGCTTCCACATTCTGTATTTCACAAAAGACTTCAGAACTCAGAAAACAAATACAATGGTTAAAAATAATTAACCATCTTGAAAGCATTTCTGTAAATTGTTGTTGGAGCTCTGATATGTACATGTAATCAAACCCATTTCTTTTGAAAATATGAGGCATTCATCTAAACAAATTTGGAATAAAGATCAAAATACACAAAAGTACTGCCCAGAGGAAGATCACTCAAAAGTGTAAACTCATGGCTCCACCACCTCAAAGGTTTGTAGCACATGTTAGCTGATCTTATATCGTGACAATGATGTAAAGTCAAATGAAACAGTAAATTTGGAAATATGTGTAGAAGGTGTTGATGAGTGCTGGGTGTGTCTTACCTCAGCTGTGAGGTGTGTTTGTTTTTGTCCTGAACAGTCAGAAGCAGCAGAAAAGCACAGTCCAGGTAGATGCCCGAGTTCAACCCTCAGTTAGTGCATTCCCAAGGAATGGAGAGCAGCATCACCAACTCTCTCCAGAAAAACAGCCTCCAGACACCCCCACTGATGGAAAATCACTCTGTTAGCGTGAGTAGCTTAGTTTCAGTAAGGAGCTTGGGTTTCTCTGTGAATAAACCATCTGTATATCTCAAGGACTTGAGTCGAAAAGGCGTTGTTAGACTTGTAGTCATGTGCTTTTCATCAGGAACTTTGAAGTGATGCCAGGGTAGTTAGCTTTGGACTCCTGAATGGTGAAGTCTTCATAAAACTTAATGTTGGGTCCTTCGCCTCCCCTGGTTTACAGACATGGCCTGCTGCCACTTCAAATATTTTACATCAGTTTCAACATTTCCTAACCTCAGTCCGTCTGACACTGGGTTCAACAAGCATCCGTGTAACTGGAAAGCTCTGGCTACGTTTTCATTTTTCTCAATGAATTTTCAACATTAATCCAGCTGTCTCAAGCTGTTAATGTGACAATCAACTTGCAGCAGCCCAGACTGTGATGTTGACCTGATAAATTTGACTAAAATGATCAGGATGAGCATGGGTGAGTTTGAGTCATGGTAGTCACTACCATATGGTGCTGATCAATAATGGGATAAAATGTGGAAAATGATAAAAAATAAATAGAATGCAGAAGCTAACCCTAATGAAGTGTAAATTTCAAAAGTCTCCATCTTTAAGCAAGGTGTCTATTTTGGAGCCCACACAGTGTGCACAAAAGAATCAGTGAAATCTGCTGCAGATCAATGTCTGCAGATGTGGGAGAAACATCTTCATCATGACCAAAATCTTTGTCTTTTAAAAATGATGGTCCTCGGTCAGAGTAGACACATTATACACATGACAGTTTTATGGCAGCCATATGCTTCATCCAACATACCTGTCAAAAAATCGCATCTCCACTGCACAAGACACGCCCACTTCACATCATGTTTGGCCTCATTCAATAAGGTGTGAATTTCTGGTATGGCTAAATTTGTCTCAATATCTTAGTTTTCTTTCCACCACTCTGCGCTCAAGTGAAAGTGATATTGTATGCTGTTACACCCATATGTATTCCAGTTTGAATTTTGTAATGTGTCCAAAAACACTATGAGGACTCAAATTTAATGTTAAGAACTCTTCCCAAATCCTTCAATGAAAGTGTTTGCTGTTTCTTTCATTTATACAACTAGTCTCATTGATATAACTAAAAGGCGTGGGTGATATCGTGGTTTGTTTTTTGGCACTCTCTCCTCGCCTGGGCTCATATCCACCTCGGACTGTGTGGGGTTTGCATGTTCTCTACGTATCTATTTATCTCTGTGTACTCCAGGTTCCTTCTACCTCCAAACACATGTAGCTCAGGTGAGTCGGAATCTATAAATATGTCTTTTTCAAGTTGTCATCTTTACTGATATTGTTAACCTACACGTGCACCTCAATGTAATGTTTTAGCAGACACGACTGACTGCCCATAGTTTTGCTTAAGAAGCAAAAAGGAACCTCCTGTGAAGGAAAAAGCTAATCAGTGCTCACTTCCTCAGGCACGTGTCATATTATTATTTTTTCCAGTACATTGCTGGTTTTTCTGCTGAGCCCAGCTGGAACAGCATTCTGAGGGACAGCTTATGGTGAAGCCAGACAATCCAAAAATGCCCTGGTTTGGCAATCAGACCAACCAAAATGGGAGAGGGTCTGCACTCTGGTTTCATTGCATCTTCTCTGTGGGGATGTCATACTTTCCAAATGGTTAGATATCTGCTCAAATGATCATGTTGTCATCAGCAGCATGTTGAGCTTTCCTTTAGTACTGTACTGAAGTATTTTACTTTGTTACTTTACCCGTTGCCCTTTTTTTTGATGAAGGCTGCAGTTAAAATGTTTTACAGTCTGGATTATTCTGAATTCATAATGAATCCAAGAAAACAAAAATCAAATATGGAGTTCTGCATCGGTCCAATCTTGGGATTGAATGAGCGTTCAAGACATTGTTCTGCTCCCAACAACAATCTGGGTTTCTCATGTGCTGCCCTAGGCAACTTAGTTTTTTGCCTGTGCTTTAAATGTGTTTTTTTAGTCGTTAAGCTTCACTATCAGTGGTGAAATTAATTTAGGTCCATTGGAAAAGTGGATGAAGAAAATCAAAATATACATGAGACTTTGACAGTGTTGTGGTGTAACTGTACATGCTGTTAGTAACTGAACAACCTGATAATGGACTATGTGGACAACTGTCAAGATGTAAACTCTCTTGCTTTGATCTTCACTGTAGTGGCAAACAGACTTGATATCGGGCTTGATACAAGGCAACTAGTACTTCTGTTTAGTAATGCAATGTTCATGTTAAGTATTTACTACAGACAGGTATACAGGTGGTATGTGCAATTTTGTTAACATCACAGTAACTAAATCAAAGTAAACGCAAAAATGCACACAAGACACATCTGTGACAAAAATCTTTTTTTAGCATTGATGCTCACTATACGTTAGATAGGTGGAGAAAGATTTCCACGCCGTGTCCAGAAATTAAAGCTGAAAAAAATTGTAATTGCAATGTGTACATTTTTTTTTCCAAGTTTCACCACAGGAAAATTTCAGGTCAAAATACATACAAGGTATGCCTTGGTATCACATTTTTGGCTCTAACATATGTGCCAGGTTGAGATACACACTTATGTGTGTATACATGTTAATCCATCATACATAGAAATGTTGGCTCAGCTTCTCAAACCATCACATGACTTTTGAACATTCTGTGGCACTGCTGGTGTTAAAGTGACATGTACTTCAGTTTACCATATAAGCAAATATGTAACATCTCTCTTTCTATCACTCTCACTCTAATATCATCCAACATGAAACACACTGAACGATATTCGTTACAATATTAGAGTCGATATCTCAAAGACAGGGACGTAGCTCACTGGTTAAGAATGCATACCACATAACGTAGCGCACCGTTTGCTGCGGGTCATCACCTGTCACCACCCCATCCTTCCCGTCTATTGCTCTACTGAGCCAAATTCTGAAAAAAATCTCAGACAGACATAAGTAACAAGATATATATATATAACACACACACACACACATATACATATACATATATTTGCATATATTGTATATGCATCCACGTGTCCTCATCACCCCAATCACCACAGGCTCTCTAGTGGATACAGATGGCATTTTAATGAGGGGGTAAATGGTTCTTCCTTTTTCTCCAAGCCTTAAACAAACACCACTGCTATCTGATCCCTCTCATCATTATATTATCATTTGTTATTGTTATGCAGTTGTATGGCAGCCATAAAGAGGCTAAAACATTCACCCCTGCAAACTTGTAAAATAAATTACTAGTGCATAAAAAACAACCAATGTTTAACTTAAGAGACATCAGTTTATCTCATTAAAATTTTTATTTGATGTTCAAAAACATTTCCCATTGGGAGGCAGTCAGCATGTCTCTTCCATCCTAGCATGTCAAACTTTCCAACCCATCGGTGGTTTGCTTCTAATGGCGCTGCAGTAACGACAGCTTGTTTTGTTCTTGTGTTTAGCAAAATTTCCTTCATCTGCGTCTCAACACAGTGACTCACTGGCCGACCTGCAAAATAACAGTGCCAAAGGTTCTCAGTGCTGTTGCTTTAATGCCAAAGGAATGTGTGCTGCCAGGAAACATTTTGAAAGAGATTTAAGTGTCTCACCGTGTTACCTGTGAATCCTAAACAGCCAACATACCAACATACATCCATACCGATTGGTCGAGCTCACAAAGGCAGTGGACAGACAACACAGTAACTGCTGTGCATTTGAGATTTGTTGAATGTTTCCTACTTTACATCCCACATATCAAATATTCAATAGACTGTCCTGAAACAAAAAATATGCAACTGCCCACCCCTGTACCCCATTCCCTTATGTCTGTCCCTTTCATTTACTGCAGTTAGGGAACTCATTGCTGCATGTGGGAGTTCATATTAAAAAAAATTAAATGACTGTTGACTGTGCAAACATTCAGGGATTGACTGAGAAGTAGATCATTCCGTCAGAGGTAATCATAAAACCAATGAAACACTGGTGATAAATAAAGAGACAGGACTGTGAAAATAAGCTGACTGAGCTCCAGGAAAGTGATTTACATGTGAAAGCTCACATACCTCCCTAATACCAACACACAGTGGCTTTTTTGGCAATTTTGAACCGTGCGGAGTAGTTTGACCTAAAATAAATTGGTTTGGAGCTTGGAGTTTGAGAGTCATACAATGGGAGGAACTGAAGTGGGAACAGTGACAATATTATATTTTCATTAAGAATGAAGTGAATAACTCTGAAGCTTAAGTGTGTACATAGCTCTGGAGTTTGAAATGTCACTCACTCAAATGAGCCTTCCTGGACCTTTTTGTCAAGTGGAATCGTTTGTGATGATTGGTGAAGTGAGCACTTTGATGTTATGATATTTGAATTTATATTTCAATTGAAGACAAGTTGTGTCTACAATCTTGGCTCCTTTTTAGCTCTGAATTTTAAAAAAAATTAGGCGAGCATTTATGCGTCCAGAGTCTATTTGGGTTTGGTTTTTTTTATCAATAGAATGAAAGAAGAAAGAACAGTAATATTCATTCAGCCCGTTAAAATGGTAGTTGAAGATAACGTAATTTTTAAAAAAACAAACATTAAAATCTAAAAGGTTTGGGGACTGTACTACAACAATCAAACTATCAGGAACTTGAGGTTACAAATTGAGATTGTAAAAGCATCAGTACACTTTATTTTTACTGTAAACGCATGAAATCCGCAGTTAATGTTTGAAAATTTATGTTAAGCATTGCACATCTAACTTTCAATTATAGGAATCTAATATGGCCATAGCCTTAAAAATATCCTCCTCCATAAGAGGTGTAATAATAATTGTGTGTAATTTTCTAGGAATGTACTGCACCCTGAATGTGGACAGTGACAGTGGGAGAAAATCATCTGTAGAGCGAGGATGAAGGATGTGCTTTAGTACTGAGATAAAATTGCAGCTTCAAGATAGCGAGACCCCTTTCTAATGTGGGATATAAAAGGGGATTATTATTTATGATTATGATTTAAGAAAGAAAGAAGATCATTCAAATGTTTCAGAACCTGCTGATAAGATCCAACTCAGTAGCATGTGGTTGAAGGAGTTCAACACATGTTCTACTTGACCAGTTTATTTACCTTTCCAGCAGTGATCACATAATCTTTTAATCTGCTTTCAAAGTTGAACACAAAGAGTTGAATGATGGGACACATATGTGATCCACACCCTCACAGCAATTTTCCATGTCGGTTTTATGAAGGAAGAAATGGAACAGAAAGGTGTTGAGGTTATTACAAATACTGTGGTGAGCTTGTGGCCTTTACTTTCCATTTCTTTATTTTCATTTTACAGTGCACTGTATATTGACAGAATTTCTTCCATTATAGAACATTTTTGAAAGAAGACAGATGAGTTTGTAGTGTTGGAGTTAGTTTTTGTGTCAGTTAAATGTCAGAAAGCATCTCTTAATGCTGCTCATAAATGGTCCAGTATTCCAAAAACATGACCATAAGGACGTCATGTTCTCCTATTTACAAAAAGACACATCTGCAAGAAAAAAAACATTGCTTTTACTTCTGCTAAATTTGTGTTGGTGTGGATAATCTAAAATGAAAACAGTCAGAACTTGTGAACATGCTGTATATTTGCAACACAACAGTTACATTATATGCAGATATTCTAATCAATCTTGCACTTTTTAAAGCACATTTAGCGAAATGGTGGTGCTTAAGAAACATGTTTGATTTCAGTGTCCAAAACTGGGTAGCCATGTATTTCAGATATCCTTGTATCAAGAGCTAACATCCCTAATAATATTAATTATTTACATTTACATGAATTTTAGCATTCTGATGGCTGCAGCTCAATAAAGACAACATTACACTGTCTCTTCTGTTGTGACTGTAACAACAGGTTTGGAATTTCCTTAGGACCTGGATCTCTGGGCTTAGTTTGAAATGGCACTGTCTAGTTACTTGCTTTTCTGGGGTTTTAAGATTACACTGGAAGAGGAGCGCACGCAGGAGAAGGCTATTGGTGAGGTCTTCTGAGGATCGATGTAGTTGTTCTCTAGCCTCAGGGTCACAATTGTTGAGTCGCCACTGTGATCGGGTTCACAAATACCATCGTCAGGGATGCTCCTGGAAGACAGAGCATCAGAATCTTAGATACACACCTACCACTGTTTTCAGTCACACTAGAAACACAGCAGGGGAATCCTGCATTTTAAAGTGAATTAAGTTAAATTTATATCATAGCACTGTCTATTTCATTTCCCTTTTCTTCTTATCAAAATGTTTGGTGTAAATGTAAAGTAAGTGATATTCTTTTGGTATTTTAACCAAGCTTAATATATTATAAATTGTTGTTTATGACTGCATCATACCTAATCCTATTGCTGTCAAGTCTGAGGAAGTGTAGGTTGGTCATCTCTTTGAGGCCAGATGGAACAGTGATCAGCTGGTTGTGATCCATACACAGCTCCACCATAGACTGGTATGATCCAAAGAATGACTCTGGTTCAATTCCCTCTCCATCCAGTTTGTTGTAGGATAGGTACAGGTACTCTAACCCAGGGTCCATATGGGCAAAGACATAACCTAGGTATGAAGAGGAAACAGTATAATTACAGATACATACGTACAATACAAATGTAAAAGCATAATAACAGGAGAAATATGTTCGATAAAGCCCTCCAGATGTCTTGCCATCATGTCTCCCATACCTGGTATCCTTTCTATGTTGTTGCCCACCAGTATCAGATGAACCAATGATCTTGGCAGGTAGGAGGGAACCAAGTAAAGATCGTTGTGGGATAGGTCAATGGACTCCAAATTCCTGGAGACAATTATTAAGAGAAGGAGAAGGAAAGAAGGGAATTAAGGGGTGATTAAATTATTGATTTTGCAACAAGCATGTAGCTTTACAACCATCAAGATACAAATTTGTTATTTAATTTTGGTCCATGGCAATGGATTGATAGCAAAGATGTTAATAAGTCAATAAGTTAGAAGTTTAAATGATGCATAGGCTAACAATATATGATTCCAACAATAGATTCCAGTACTGTGGACAAAAAAGAACATGTAGAATTTCTCTCTGCTGTGCTAGATTGGTTTAATCACTAATCCAGCAGTCTCTTAGTATCCTTAGTCTCTCTGGCCTTATTACAGCCTACCACGTCTGATAATGTGCTTGAAATCTCCAATAACTTGCCTACTGAGGTATTTAGTCCAAATAGTGGAGATAGTTCCTATTGCAATGATCTAGACCAGTGTGTGGGAGAGGACCCGCACCGTTTCAGGGTCGCATTGTGTTGTTAACAGCGCTTCAAATATTGTATGATACAGTGTGCACACCACGGGTTAGAGCGCATTGGGAGTGCAAGGGGAGGAGGGCGGTGGCAGACCAGGAATAATATTGTATTTCAATAATGATTTGCTTTAGAAGGACAGAGGCAGCATACAAGAAGAGTATGAGTTACAGTTGAGGAAACTCTTCTTTTCCCGCATAGGCTCTCTTTCCATTATACTGTATGTGTGTCCCTCAAATTCTTCCACCATCTCTCTCTGTGTTCTTCATCTGCACATGGTGAAATACGAAACTGATTGAAAAATTGTACTCCATCATTAAAGTGACATGCTTTAATGCAAGTTGTGGTATTGTGTGTGTGTGTGCATGTAAATGGAACAGAACTATGAAATGAGCAGGGATTGCTTTAGTAGAGTTGGAGAACCATTTCTTTACAAATTTATTCTGCAGCTTATCGCCATCAGACTGTAATATGAGAAGCTGATAAGTGGCCAATGTAAATGTTTGACTGGACTGTACATTCATTCACATAATTCATTCATGTACCTCTTCGCCATCAGAAAAATGTGTACCAGCATGAGGCTAGTTTTCAAGTTTACTTGATTGTAAAAATCTTAGGCAGCATTGATTATAAATCCTGAAAAAGTAGATCTAACTTGAATCTAATGGAATTATAGATTAAGACCCCCTCATACCTGTTGTTGATCCAAGCCATTGGTGCAATCCTGGTCTCATCTAGCCGGTTATGTCTGAGAGAAACCACATTGAGGCTACGGGTCTGATTGAAAACAGTCTCTGAGATTTCTTCAATCACGTTGTTCTCCAGATACAATTCCTGGAAGACAAAAGAAGCAGAAAGTTGTTTTTTTTGTCACCTGGCTCAGTTCTAAGTGTAGTTCACATGGTGCCCTTGCCTAATGTTCTCCATGTGTTTTGTGGCATGTTGGAGAGACCAATAAGTTTGGATAATAGAGGACGATCTGGTATTTCCTGATAGCCCAATGAGAATCATTCAATTAATTTTCACTTACAGTAATTGATCTCTATTTGAACATTCATCTCCTTCCTGCATATAACCAGTCCTAACTAGTGCGGTGCCTGGGGACACACTCATGTACTACACAGCCTATAGTGCCGTCCTCAAGGGAAATGGCAGGAGCTTTAACCAAACACGCAGACTAAAAAACCCAGTGGAAAAAGCTTGTTGGGCCAAGAGGCTTACAGCTCAGTGTAAGGAACAAGAAGATCAGAATGTAGATGTTTGCTCAATAGATATGAGAAGTCATACCAGTAGTGTACTGGGAAGACCCTGTGGTACAGTGCGGAAGAGGTTTCTGCCCAGTCTAAGGTAGGAGAGCTGTGTGAGGTGGGTGAAGGCCAGGGGATTTACGTGGCCCTCTGACAGCAAGTTTCCTTCCAATTCCAGGATCACTAGGCTGTTCAGATCTGGGGGTTAAACAAGTAAATTACAGAAAAAAGCACAGTCCCTTTATTAAGACATATTGTATCGATCTGATCCCACACATATTCTAGTGATAGGTCAAAACATGTTGGCCAAAGTGTTCTTTGTCAGTGGGGGTAGGAATGGTCCCACTTGGTGTCAGTGGTACCTTGGAAGCTGTTTTGATCAATACTTCTTATTCTGTTCTCACTGATCTTTAACTCCTGCAAAGTGGAGGGTAGGTCAGAGGGCACCGTTTCTAGAAGGTTCCCATCCAGGTACAGTCGCCTCAGCATCTTCAGACCCTATCAGACACACAAGAACTTCTTACTGATGAGAATTACAGTATTGTGTCCAATTTTGGGCACAGACTCACTGTTGAACACAAATTTTTTAAACACAGTTTAACACAGGTGTGTCTTACACTGAAGGCTTTAGCATCAATGCCACTTGAAGTGAGTTTGTTTTTCCTCAGATTGACCCACTCCAGTTTGGGAATACCATTGAAGGCTTCTGCTGGGATGCTGTCAATATTATTACCTGCACATCAGAAAAGGCAGTTTGGTCAGTGAATACTTGGAGACAGATAGGATTGCATATACTTTCAGGTCATTAATTCACCATCATACTGAAAGGGGTGTTTTTCTTAAGTGTGACGGTGTATGAATACTATATCTGACATCAAATAAGTAGAATTTGTGTAAAAGGATAACCAAATATACATTTTGTAGGGCTGCCCCCTAATCTTTGAGTATTCATGTACATAAAGACAAAATTGCTGTCCCTATTACTATTATGAGTTTTCTTTGGAGGGTTGTAAAGACATACAGTGTAAGTACATATGTTGAAGTAATAAATATTGGGCAACAGTGGCCCAAAGAAATGCAGAGGTTACTGTCACACACATGTGTTGTGTTTAATTAGTGTACAGCTTATGGTGGTATGGGCTGTGCAGTGGACATTATAGACAACAAAGACATTTTCTCACCTCGTTTTTTAAGCATTTGTGTGAAAAACAATTTTCTGTCATTTTATACATTTAGAACATCATTGATTTAACACAGGAAATCCGCCACTTGCTTTTTCGTGTTTATCTGCCTCTAGGGTAGGAAACACTGACGTATTGGAAACAGCACCTGATTGGCTCCCATCCCCTTATATAATGTAAAAAATATGGCCATTGGCCGAACATTGAAAACTGCAGTGACAACGCTTATTCTAAATTGATATGAACATAACTTCTACTTTTAAATATTTGAATGAAAAGCTAGATACTAGAATCCTTTGCAAATACCAGGGTACTCAGGCCTCTCCTGAAAGTATCTCTGAACTTTAACTAAAAGAGATATTCGAAAATAGGTTATGTGGAAGGCATTAACCCTCTGTGGAAGGTTGGGTTTAATTATAACATTCCTGCAGCTTTCTTGACTCACTCAAACAAGCTGCTGGTTGTCACAAAACAATAACTTTACAAGTCAATGCCCAGTCATTTTCCACTCCTGCTTGTGTGCCTTGCCTTCAGCAAGTCTTTATTCCTCTACAGGTTTTATTTAGGCCGACTGACTGACGGGTCTATACTTGTTGGAAGCACAATGATGCCTTGTGTCTGACCTGAAGTGTACACATATTTATTACAGCTTCACAACAGGAGGACCTTCAAAGTAATAATGGCCAATATGGACAAAATTAATAGTCCGGTTTTTGATATGTACAGAACAATGTTGTCTTCATATCGATTAGCTCGGTGTTCTCTGTGACATGGAGCTGTTTCTGGTGATGGGCAGATGGATATTTCTGCACCTTAAAGTGATTTGACCAGGTGGCAAAGTTCAAAGTTGATCCCTGTGACTGCTGGCATGAAAATTTGGATTCGTGGTATGTACATGCCGTTTCTTCTTAGTATGCCACTGCCATTTGAAGTGGGGACTTGTTAAACTCTGCCATAGTAGTAGTATTTATGTGACATGTTTGTAGGCTTGCAAATAAGTGGTACACGGGTACACCTACACACACTCAAATGTAAAAATGTGCAAGTTTGCTTTCCATAAATGTATATATAAAAAAAGAAAAAAAGAAGAAGCCACCTTTGTTAAACACCAGCAACTGAAGACAATGGCTCACCTGACACCTCAATTCAATCCAAAAATGAAGGAATGGATTGTATTTGTACGGTGTTTGAATTGCTAGCTACAGCAATGGCCAGACGCAGATGTAACAGATGTTGGCTGCTCACAAATCTCACAAATTTCACAAATTGATAATCTGTGCGTAGGTGAATGTGTGGAGTGGATATCTCTTCATACTGATGACAGATATGGGTAACTTCCATGGAAGAATTTCAAAAGTCATGGCAAAAAAATCAGATCTGAGCTAAAGATCAGAATTGAGTATTTCACCTCCTAGCCTCTCTCTCTCTCTCTCCCCTCTGACCCTCTGTCTGTCTCCTCATCTTAAATAAAATGAATGGAATTCTCAGAATTTCATGGGAACTCAGTTCAGCTCTGCTGTGTGCATTAAGCAGGGCAAAGATGACAAATACAAAAAAAATACAAAAACTGGGTGAAGGCTGTTTGTGCACTGTCTGGAGCAGCACACAAAGAGGCTCATTCATACGCCATGTGTGCGCAATGTCTTGCGTTCTCGGCAAGACAAAAAAAGGAACGGCAAAATTGCTGTGTTTTCTTTCCAACATCTACTTGGAAACATAAACAGTGTAGCTCACCTTCTTTGGTTTCGCATTTCTATGTGCTCATGTGTTGTGAATGTGTTCTTGGTGCTGACATGTTGTGAAGGTTTTCTCTGTGCTTGTGGTAGCAGCTTACCTTCCAGACTGAGAGACTTGAGCTCAGGGATTGCCAGTGGAGGGAAGTGATTGAGTTTAGCGTTCTCACATGTCACAATGACGTCACTGATGTCACATCCTGGCGGTAGACCTGGTCCGCTCTGTACCAGCACCTCCTTATCCTCCTCTGGCTCCTCCGTCTCATCCTCTGCAGTGGCAGGTCTTGGTATTGGGACAGGAAGGAGGTCAGGTTCTTCCGGTTCATTTGGGGGCATCTGAAATACATCTCCTCTTAGCCACACTAGCTCTTCTTCCTCCTCCTGATCCTCTTCCTCCTCAAAAGCCAATAGACTTTCCCTCAGAATCTCCTCTTGCCTCCTTCTCTCCTCCTCTAGCATCCTTTCATTCTTCCTTGCTTCTTCCTCAGCCTCCTTCCTTCTCCTCCTCTCTTCATTCTGTATACGCCTCTGCTCCTCCTCTTCCATTTGCCTTCTCCACTCTTCCTCTTCTTTCTCTACCTGCAGCCTCAGAGCCTCCTCTTCCTCCCTCCTCCTCTCCTCCACTAGTTTCCTTTGTCTCTCTGCCTGCTCTTTCTTCTTCTTTCTTCTCGTCCTCCTTGCCTCATCCTTCCTCCTCAGTTTCTGGTCCTCCTCTCGTTGCGATTCCTCCTCTTTCCAGAGGATACTCTGAATCTCTTCCTGAGTCAGTGGGGTCAACGACTCACTGTAGTCATTGGGAACTGGGGAGTCACCAGAAAGGTCAAGGCTGAGGTCGGGGTCTATGGCGGTTGTAGGATGATGCAGAGGCAGTAATAGGAGGAGTGACAGAGGAAAGGAGCAAGATGACAGTATGGAAATAAAGAATGAAAGAGGATAGATTGAGATTTGTGGATAAAAAGACAGAAGGGAGGCAGACACGCAGGGACAGAATGGAAAATAGATGGAAAATGAAAGAAATAAAGAATACTAGGAGAGCAAGATAAGATAAGCAGACAGAGGGTGGTAAGAGCAGACAGGAGGTACAGAAATGGTGTTAGTGCTGCACACAGATGCCTTGATTCCCAAGAAAGAGCGAGAGAGACACTGTAGACCAGTCTAGATAAGATACTGGATGGACTGTATACTAGTCACTGTCTGACACGTACACTTGCATTCTTACAGTGGGGTTAAGTTGGTGCCACAATTGTTAAAGTGAAATTTATTTCATATTCTGCCTTTAAATGCAATTATGAAACCTTATAAAGTTGTTTTAGCTAAGGGATTCCCCTTATCTCAATTCATCAGATTTATTTCAAACACTTTTAACCTCCCTTTAATTTATTGTGTACTTCGTTCCCCTGTATTTGTCTTCTCCTCCTAACAGGAGCTTTGTACTCACAATTTTGTCCTCAATCAGATTAAAAGCTACACCTTACGAGCTACAACTGACGATTATTTGGATAATTAAGTAAATGAACTTTTCATCTTTTACTTTGTCTTAGTGGTTATATAAGGCACGTGCAAGCTAACAATAAAGACAAGAAAATGAAACCAGCTTTTGAAAATACCTTTTAATGACCTTTACTGAAATATAAGTATGCTACCACTAGCGTGAGCATTTGACCACTATCTAATTATGGGTGTTTCAATAATGTGTCTTGTAACACTAAGTATGACAAATCTGCATACATTTTCTCAATGTGCTTCATACTGTGATTACACAATATGTCATGTATCACATTTTGCATTGCACATTATGTATTGCATTTAATCTCAGTAAGGACAAATACTTGGTCAAATGTAAAGGATGAGTGTCATCACAGTGATCAAGAAAATACAATCAAAGGTAGAACATACTTCTGACCAGACCGGATCGCCTGTCCTGGGTTTGATTTATGTTATAGTTTGTTTTTTGGACCACTTATCCATGTCAGCCTGGTGTGTGTGTGTGTGTGTGTGTGTGCTGCCTTTGCTGCCTCTGAATGTTCCACCATGTTGTGTTTGTACCTGGCTCCATGCAGACTGGGCAGCACTCCCCGGCAGGGGTGAAAGGGAAATGGCATGGCTGTACGGGACAGGTGATCTCATCACAAACCACTCGGCTTTCAGTACAGCGACAGGTCACACAGGGCTTTGGAGACCACACTGCTTGATCAAACATGGTCAGACCTTGATACACACATTGTCCCCGCTTTCCTGAAAACAACACAGATGACTTGAGTTTTATTCACAAGCATTATTCACAAGGATAGCTGAAGACATGCTTCAAAGACCCGACTACACAGGCAGCGGAGTGCACTTTGTGTCACTTTGTAGGCTGTTTGCATTACAGTGGAAATAGATTTATATTCATATATTTTGAAAGTAAGTAACTCGACACTTCCTGGAATTATGAAAGATCAATCTGGTACCTTTTGGGTCATTCTCACGATCTAATTCTCAACCTGTGGGTCCCACCATAAGCTGGGCATATTGATCCCTGTCATCAGCCTGCAGCAGCAGACCATGCTGCAATAATTGCTATGTACATGGTGTTGAATCTAATTCTGTCCAGCCTTTACTTTGCTGTCAGTAACAAAGCAGTCCTTTGTCGTGTCTCCATCTGCCCCCCTGCATTAAGTCCACCTTTCAACATGAGACAAGACAAGACGAGACTTTGACTGGCAGTGATTCAGTAGCTAAGACTGGAAACTAATGATACAGGTGGAAGACACCCTTTGTGTCTATTAAAAGTCCATCCTGTCATTTATTCTTTCAAATTGTTGCTCTGTCCTGTCTATAGTAGCACGGATAGTTAGAAGCTCAGGTTGTAAATACTGCCTGTGTTAATAGCTCTTTTTACTGTCTTTAGTGAAGACAGAGTAGACTGTCCCCCTGTCATCTCCAGAAAGACCTGAAAGCTGTTCCTTCCCTATAATTTATTAACTTGCTATTAACACTGTGTCTAAGAAAACTTCTGGGAATCCTCTGGCTGAACAAGTTATCAACAGCTGGATGGGAAAACAGGCACAAAACCCCCGATTCTTAAGGTCAGGAAGAGACACTGGAGATGGCCTGTAGGACATGTGTGTAAAACACACTTTCCAAAACAGCACTTTGGTGGACTAATAAAAGAAAGTGGGGACGTCCCAGAAAAATGTGGACAAGGACTGTAGAGAAGGAGATGAAAGAAAACAGCATGATGTTTGGGGAAAGGCTGCAGACTGGAAGCAGCAGAAGACTTTGGTCAAGGCCTTGTGTGCTGCCGGAGTACGTTAAATTGCACGAGGGCCACCGCTATCCTGGCCTTGTATTCATGCAAAAATATGGGTTGCAAAAACCGACACAGATAAAAACATTTATTCTGAGATATTACAGGGTCTCAGATAATGTTACTAATGTTTATTAAATTCTAAATAGCTTCACTTAAACACATTTTTCAAGATTAGCGTGCAAAATGATTGGAGAAAATGTTCATTGTGTCTCCAACATTCTCATTTATTTTTTTTCACTTCATGCTTACATACTTTGTACATACATGCAGAAATGTAATTTCTGCAGAAATTGTGAAATGAGAATTTTTCACATTTTCTCTAATTTGTCAATTTATAATTCTAAATATATAGTTTTAGTGTTACATTCTTTCAGCCAGAAACTTAAAAGCATCAAAAGGTTCACTTTGTGCTCAGGACATTACCCCAGGTTAAAGGAATTTTAATAACTTTCATACTTTTCAGAATATTCAACTTTATAGAAAGTTGTTATTCACCTTTTTTGACAATATCCCATCCCCCAAAAAATTGACCATTAAGCTTTTTCTTCTTGCTCATACTTTCACGTAGTAATGCAGTTGATTAATCCTCAGTGGACCGTCTCACCTTGTAGGTGAGTGTCAGTGTTGCATGTGTGACTGAATCTACTAGAGCAGAATTGAATTAAGGAGAATCAAAGCCTATTCGTAATGATACCATGGGAAGTGAAGACTTGTTACCAGCTTCAATCTGCACACGAGGTGCTGCCTAGAAATGAAGAATCAATGGTTAAGTGCTGAAGTGGTTAACTCCTGTCCCCCTGGAGAACCAACAGAGTACAGGGGGGAAGCAAACACAGCAACAGAGTGTAGAAATAGCCGACTAATGTCCCGGCGTTTCCCCTTTTCCTATTTCCATTTCTGCCTCCACACATATCCACTCCTTCCACATGGACCCTGTGGGATCCTTGGAACTGTGCTGAAGGGGGAACTGAAAATTTACTCACACTTTGGCATTTACATTCCTGAGTAAGTGGATTTTTAATTGCATAATAATAGTAATAGGTTTAGGAAGTGTGAAGAGTCAACGATATCAGTATCTGTGTAAATAACAATAATGCAAGTAGCCAGGGGAGAAATGCAGACCATACATTGTAGAAAGTAAGAAAATGACAGTGACAATGAATTTGACCAACGTTTCCCGTTCCTCCCTATTATCATTCTTTCCACTTGACTTGGAGCCTGGCTCTGGATCCTGCGAGGCTAACAACCTTTTTATCTGGTTTAAACCACTGTAGAGGACAGAATTATTTATACATTCTGATGCCACAGCTTCACAGGCCTCTTTTCATCTTTCTTTTTTAAATTCTTCTTTTTAATCTTTTTAATTGCTTTCTGTCTTCTGATTTTTTTTTTTCTACACAACACTGCTGTTTGGTTGTGCTGATCGACAGTCATCACTGACATCACTGAGAGGGGTGCTGGCACTCTTGCACTTCCTCTCTCTCTTTCTCTCTCTCTTTCTTTATCTCTCTATCTCTCACACACACATGCTTGCATTATGAACTTGGGGCCTCAGAGTTTTCTGTCCTGATTTGTACACAGAGTTCAAAGATCAATGGGTGTGAATGACAACAGAATGAGATACAGTAGAAGAATCACTAATGGCCATATCACATAGGAAGCATCTTGTGCTGAGCTCGTTGCCGAGTAGAGCACACAAGACTGGCACGTTTCGCTGATTTCAGCCCACATCACGGAGGTCAGGACAACATAGGCTGGGATTACAAATTGGGACTGGCACTTTGTTTTGGCCACCAAGCTATATCTGTTGCGCTATCGAGAGGTAGGGGGCACGTGTCCTATGACACACACCTGATGTGTCTACGTGGTTGGCAACATGGGTGGGCTTTCCTCCCGAGGTCTCTATACTTGTGTGGTACAGTCCAGGCATTTCAAAAACACACAGTATAAGTTTGTTATGCGTGTTGCTTCTTCTGTGGTGTTCATTGTTGATTGGAAAATCAGCTTCTGTTCTGGGTCCTGGCTGGCTGCCTCGATGCTATTGGCTGCGCCAAGATACATCACGCGCGCAGTGCCCAAAGTTCCAGGTTGAACTTTGGGCATCGAGCTGTGCCCACCAACTTTGGAGCAGCCCAAATCTGCACTGGTGTGCAATGAATGGGTTTCAGAGCACTACGGCGGCGCTGACGCTTCCTATGTGAATGGGCTTTAAGGGATAATAAACATTTCACCTGCGGCCAATACATGGTCCCGTACTTACAGCTACTTATCAAAGAAACAAGTAATTTCACACAGTAAATTAATTAATTAACAATATATTCATTATTTATTATTCAGAATTTATTAAGTAACAAGCCTCACCTGAGGAAAAACAGCCCCATTGTTCTTACGTCACACTAAATTCAGATTTATCCAGTAAACGAGATTTGTTGAACACAGAAAAGTCCAGTTTAGGTGTTCAGAGTGGTCATGTCAACGTCTAAGTAAGCCTGTCCTCATGCAGCACGTTTTGCAGCTAAGCGTCCTCATACGGACTGAGCCACAGCTAAGAAGAGCAGGCTCAGTCTCTGATACGAACGTAGAAAAATGGGTGTAAACTGGTAAGAACAAACCGTTATATCAAGTTGAATCAAGCAGTTTGTGTGTGAAAATGCACCTGACACACAGAAGACATCTACAGGTTATGACACTGTGGTGCTTTTTGAAGGCAGATTCTTTTCTCTTTTTCTATGATCGAACATGCTGAAAAATATGATTGTGCTCATGGTGCATAGCTTGGTTCCTCAAAGCCCATCCCATCTCAGTGATCAAAGGTATTTGTAATTCTGGATTAAGACAGTAAACAGCTACAGAGCTGTTGGAGTATTCTTATAACAAGCTCTTTCCTACCCTGTCTGGCCTGCTTCCTCCTCCTCCCTCCATCCTGGTTGCGAGGTTTGTTCCTGGCCTGGGCACCCGCGATGGTCAGGACCACCAGCAGCCACAGACCGGCCAGCACCAGCCGCCACCTCATCCCTGCAGAGCAGCAAACAGCAGCTTTAAGCTTATATCTCTATTCATGAACACATGGCTCAAATCAAAAGGATCAATCAGTCAAACGTCCAACGAGACACAAACACAATCAGATGTTTCCATTCAGTCACTTTTTACTTCAAACGTGATTTAAAATCGGTGAATGTAAATGTCAGCTGTAACAACTGAAACCAGACAGGAAGCCGCACGTATGTTCTACTGAGACAGACAGACAGACCTGAGCAGTGAGACAGACAGACCTGAGCAGTGAGACGGAGCTTTTTACCTGCAGTGTGGTTTCTCGGACAGAAAGAAGCGGCTGCTGCTCCTGGCCCTCATATATCTCCTCTGTTGGAGCCATAATGGCAGGTTCCCTTTGTTTCTGTGTGTGTGATACGTGTATAGGAGTGCAGCAGTCCTGTCATTATCAAAGCAGAGATCTGAAGCCAGCACACACCTTCACACACCTGATAGTTTGCCTTGTGTGTGTGATTACTATGTGAATAAAGTAGATTGGAGCAGTTCTTCTTGTCACACTCAATAACAGTAATGTGTGATGTGTCTGATTGGAGGGTGTGTTTGGGTCTGGACCTATTAAAATAACTTGAACACAGACGATGGAGGTGTTCTCAGTATTCTACAGACTTCAAACTACAAAGTAACCTTATGAGGAAATCAAGCTCTGTTTTTGACACGGCGTTTCGTGGATGAAACATAGAAACACACTCCATCTATCTAACAGCGTGTGCAGCTGTGCAGCATCGTGGTTCAACCAGGTGTTAACGTGCTTCATTTTTACAGCTCCAGAATCGGAGCACGAGCATGAACTCACTGAAGAGAGAGCGGAGAACATTCATGCTCCCTGAGGGATGGAGCCTTAACTTCAAGCATGTGTTCAAGTTCCGATGTAAAGAGAAGCAAAAGACCGTACTGCACTGTGTGTGTGTGTGTGTGTGTGCGCGCTGCTTCCCACACTCCCCAAAGTCTCTCATCCCATGGACACAACAACAGATCATTTAACCGTTTCTGCACCTGATTCCCCTTCTGACAGTTGTGAGCAAAGTGGAACCCATTGAGTTCATCCTGTTCACCGTGGGTTAACCAGGGGACAAAATGAAGCTCCACGGGAAGAGAGACATAAATCCAACCAGGAGGGAGGAGAGAGAGAAAGAGAAAGAGAGAGACTGGAAAATATTCAGACACTGGATGAACAGGCTCAGATGGAGAGACCTCCAGCCCAAACGGCACAGGATAAAAATAACCTAGCCGTGTGTGTGTGTAGCTTGCAGTAATGAATCACAGATAATTGATGCTTGGGCTTTCTTCTCTCATTGTATTTATTTATGTATGTATTATGGGCTTTGGGAAATCATTTCCTACAGATGTTTTTTTTTTATGCTATTAGATTAGGCTTGATGTGTTTGTTACTTTTCAGAAGAAAATGTAATCCAACTGTCCATCTGTGGCCCACATGTAGACGATGTAAGACAAAGCAAGGCATGTTAGGGCAAAGAGCGATGTGACGAGAGAGCCGTCTGATCCGACGGGATCTGACTCACATTTGTGTCACAACTATCCAGGTGTAAATCCAATCTAAACAGCCAGAGTGCATTCAAGAGATCAAACCTGGCACAAAAACCTGGAAAGACCACCTTTCCGTATGGTCTCGTTAATACAGGACCTTTCTACGCCCCCTAGTGGAGATGAGAGTCATTAAAAGAAGTGTACGTATGAAGGACTACGCTGAGCTTTGTGTTGCATCATTTGAAGTACACCCCCACACTGTGACCGATACAAACATTTAGAAAAGCACCGTGAGGCAAAGACACAGGCAGAGGAGGGGGAAGGGCCGAAAAGGAAGCAGACAGACAGACAGGCAGACATGCGGAAAGACAGGATCTCTACATTACCAGCAACTTGAAGACAGGCTGCAGCAGTTGGGGCCAAATATTTCCACCCTTATTCTCTCAGTCTCCCTTTTCTCCTTTGGGTGTTCCAGGAGCTGAAGGAGGTCTGTGTGTTAATGTGTGATGATGATGTTGATGATGATGATGTCTGTGTGTCTCAGAGCACAGAGCTATGTTGTGTAGAGCAGAGCAGGAAATAGAGCTGTAATGGAGACAAAGAGAGACGGTGAGACAGAACTGAGACCAGCCTGTCTTTCTGCTGCCAACACTGCAAAATGTTCGAGAAGGAAAAGTTTGTGCGTGTTTCGGAAAGTAGGGAAACAGTTTGGAATTTGAGAATGATGGATGACACAGAGAGAGAGAGAAAATAAAAATGAAAACGTCAGGTAATAATCAACTTTCAACGAGGAAAAAGTTTTTATGTGAAATGCTCATGACACATCCCTCCATTTCCCATCACACTGCTGTCAGTGTGAAAGCATGGACTCGGAGAGAATGGGGTTTCTATGGCGACGCAGGTCATGGAATCCAAAAAGGAAAACATTTTGGAAAACGATGAAATATTACAAAAAAGGCTCAGAAAATCCATGTTGTAATGAAGATGTTTTTCATCTCAGACAGTTGTCTTGTCTTGTTATTCTCGTTCCTGAAACGCTGACGCACTTCAAGCGACGTGTGAAAGCAGAAACACTGACCAGAAAACAGATCTGTGCTCTTTTATACATGTGTGAACTGTACTGTTGTAAGGCCCAGTGTCCTTCAGAGACGGTTTGATGTTTGTGTGTGTGTGTGTGTGTATGTGTGTTTTTGTACTCATGCAGATATGTACGTGTCCTTACAGTGGTAGATGTTTAAATCCCTTACTCTTGAGCTTGAACATTTTACAGTCTCCAATGGTCTATATGACATCAGGATGAGCTTTTGATAAGATCTTGCTTCATGTAAATGAAAGTCATGGACACCATCAATCAATCCGAATGACAAAGTTTCATACATTATAAAAAAAACACACACACACACACACACACACACACACACAGCTGCAGATTCTTGTTGATTGACTCATCCCGAACAGAATATTGTGTGGGCTGTGAGTTTGGAATTCTTTCTGTCAACAAATGGAGGAAAGTTGACTGAAAATCCATGGGAATCAAAACTTTTCTGTACTTCATTAAAGCAGGAATCAGCGTCACACTCCATGATGAATTAACTGGTGCTGTGGTGCCCCCTGCTGGGTAATCGATGCAAATTTTTAACTTTGAGCAATGATATAGATAGATAGATAGATAGATAGATAGCACTAATGCCTCACACACACACTCAAAAATACATGATGTATTTGTGAGTGCTTGACTCAATTGGCTGCATCCCAAAGTTCCGGCTCGTTTCCCTCTGTTGCATCTTTGTCTTGCACCTTTTGCGTCTGGGACTAAGACACAATGAAAAGATCCAAGGACAGAGGAAGGACTATTTTTTTAGAGAATGGAAACTTCCTCACGCCTCAAGCTTTACCTAAAAAGTTGTTACTGATGTTACTTATGACATCCATTTCTGTCTCACCACGCAATGAGCCAGACAAAGTCACAAAAGTAAAATCAAAATCGTTTATATTCATGATTTTCCTCTTCCTCCTTGCAGGACAAGTATCCATCTGTCGTCTGTCTCCCCCAAGCCTACAGGACAAAGGTCATGACCCTGCACCACCCACAGCTATCTGGGTAACTTTCCAACACACACCTAGCTGCTGCTTTCATTGATTTCATCCATTAAAATCACAGATTCAACATGAAATCATAAATGAGACCGTTTCCATAGAAGTCTGTCTGTGTGTATGCAGCTGCCCCCTAGTGCTCCATTGGTCAGTTCAGGTTTCCACTGAGGGCCGTGTCGCTGCAAAGATCAACTTGCTCACCAAGATCCCAAAGAATGGTGAGAAGATTCTCAAAGTGAATGTTTTGTATACAGAGAAACACCTGGAGAGTGTTTCAGTCTCATCTTCTTCTCTCTCTCCTCTGCAGCACAGAAGATGTTCTCAATGGGCGTAGGTGGCACTGTTGAGGCCTTCCAGAGCCTGCTGAGGATTCTGGAACCTGAGGCTGCCATAGAGAGTCTCATCAGGGCACTGACACTTTCACACGCTGTTTAACACACGTTTGCTGTCCAAATTTTTTCTTTTTTTTTTGGCCATTTCTGCTTTACTACAGGCACAGCAGAGAGATAGATGACATGCAACAAAGTGCACAGGGCGTAACCAAACCCACACCACTGTATTTTGTGGTATGTGCTTTAACTTGGTGAGGCACCTTGACACCCTTTTCTGTCCAAATCTGATCAAAAAAATGGTTAGTGTGATTACATACCAGTGTGTTATCTTCTCTCAGGATGTCCTCAGTACTTCCTGATTTAAAACACGCCTGGTAAATTTGTTTACTCGTTTGCCTAAGCAGAAGGGAGGAAACCGACAGACACAACATGCGAACTCCTCAACAGCGCCTGTTGTACTTTTTGAGTCAGTGAACCCTTTGGTTTGATTTCTGCATTAATTACTCATCATGTTGTGGTCTAATCTTCATTCAATATGCAAATCTTAAAACAAACACTTCTTCCTGTTCTGAAACAGTTTAAACAGGAAGTGAAGTTCTTGCTGATTTGACTATTTGCCTGCTCTACGACATACACCTCCAAGCAGTCTGTTTTTCAACAAACATTTCTTAATGTGACATTTGACCCCATCAAAGCTCATTTCAGTGGAGCTTCGGAGAAAAGAAGCCACCTTTCTTCCTTTGCCTTTAAGGCGTTTATAGAATTTTCTGGCAGTTGGCATCAGTTCAATATATTTAATGAAACAAAAAGCAACAATCTACAACATGACAGTGTACATACGATCACTACACATCAGTGCTGCTTTGTTTTGGGTGGTTTTTCCAGGCTTTGGATCCCCCCAACATTTCAAGCACCATGAGTTCGATCCACACTCCCAGGCCTCAGGGTCAGACATGACAGTTACTCAGGAATTTAAAAAGAACATATTTTCCAATCATTTTCCAAGTTTGTCCGTTCTTGAAACACCAATCAGAACGAGGGGGAAGAAAATCAGACACATTTATTTCAATGCAAAACTTTAATGGGTGCAGTCTTATATATTTGGAGTCGAGCAGCATTATCTGTCGCCGCCCTCAGTTGCGTAATTGGTCCAATATCAGTTCGTGCATTCAGGAAATGACTCCCCACCAAGGAAGTCAGTGAGTAAGTTTGTTCTCCCATTCGTGAGATGTTAAGAAAAACCCACAAAATCCAAATTCAATAAACAGACCACAGGTTTTGTGTCTTAAAAACTTTATTCAATAGAAAGAACTCAGCTGTCACTGCTGGACCAGAACAACCGAATGTCCTTTGGTCAAAATCTACAAAAATAAATAATTTAAATACAAAAATCAGTGTCCTTTGGATTTTTATATAGTTTTCTTTCTCAAATACACACACACAGGATTATAAGTCTGGAGGTGTCACTGTGTTGTGATGCTTCTGCAGTTTGATGCTTGGGAAGTGTAGAAAAGGCCAACACCGCTCAAGTGACCCAAGAACCAACTAGCGTCAAGTTTCAGCGCATCCAGCCCACTCGTCCATCACATGCACATCACCACCTGAGCAGCTACAGAGGACCAACCGCTACAGCTGTGAACGAGCTTTTTTACTCCCTTTTCCCCCATTCTTTGACATCGTGAAGTTTTGTGCGCAACCCAAAACGTGAGTTGTAATCAGTCTGTAGCTGTTTGTGTTTCAATGCGTTATCTGTAGGAGCTGAGAGTGATTTCATTGGCTTTAGTGAGTTACAGGCCACTGTGTGTAGAAAGTCTGGAGTGTGTTTTACTCGCTCGAGTGAGACTGTTACCCATCATGTCGATAATATTGCCGTTGCTGTGTTAATTTATTGTTAAGCAGTTTTATATCTCCATATTTGGGCTGTTACAGTTCAATGTAATTATGTGCATCAGCACTGTAGAGTCGAACCGGCACCGGTGTGGAGCTGTGCTCAGCCACTAAAGGAGCACGTTGCTGTTTGTTGCTCTGTAGATTTGAGTTGTAATTGGTGTAGATAATGCATAGTTAATGTTTTATGTCAATGTACCTTATATTACCATCCTTATACTGTCAATGCTACTGTAGCCTTCACGACATGTATATTATGCACTTTGATTTTATATTGTTTATGTATGCTTGTTGTCTCAAATACAGTCTCTGTAAATAATGTTGATGATAGGAGTCATAGCCAGTGACCTTTACGTTTCATATAGTCATGGAAAGTTGGTGTACATCGATATGTTATGGCTTGTGTAACAGTCTAATAATACAGATGCTGGTAATGTACATTCTGTATTATTTCTTATATTCCAGAATCACTTACAACTTCATGTATAACGTCACATTCCTCTGCCATCTCAATTAACATTCCTGGATTGCAAGGCTAGTCATCTCTGGTTAAGCACTTATCAGACACCCTGCAGCGGGCCAGTCTCTTGATAACCAGAATTCAGTAGTTTTTACAGGAAGCTTTGGGGAGGCAGAGGCGACAGATCAGACCTCATGACTGCATTTTGGAATCTGATGGGCCGCTAAAAAAGTCCAGTTAAGCCTGATTTACAGGCGCGTGGATTCATGGCTGAAGTATCATGCTTAGCATACTTCTATTTTGCAAAAAGACCAAACTGATCTACTTTCTGGCTGACTGAAGTGGCACTATAGAGCAGCTTGTGCAGTTTGAGCTGCAGAAAAGAATTAATCCATGAATCAAAGCACTCATTCTACATCAGCTGTCACACCGTCATCTCTCTCAAGTCAAACAGCATATTCAGTAATAATCATAAAGACTTAACCTGTCCAGGGGACAGGATGGTGGAGGACAGGTCCACCAAAGTTTTGCACCAAACTGAAATCTTAACCAAAGAGTCCAAGTCCACCCAACACATAAAGTAAACCCAGGTAGTATCAATGGCCCAGACAAAGGCCCCGCAGAGGTTTAATACCTGGGACTCCCCACCAGTCACTTAGAACTGAAGAAGCCTCTTTTAAGTGAGAGGCGAAACGTCGTCTTCAAGTATCTTTTATCAAGTCCACTTTCACTCGATTTACCCATTCTTGGATAACCAGGACCTGGATGACTGACAACCTTTACAAACACATTAAGTAAAGTTTAAAATCAGAGATGTCGAGCTCTCAGATACCCAACACAACAAGATTCTTCAACTTACACACACACACAGGTCACAGAGAGATAACAAGCCACTGATAGCGCAAAGCACTAGAGGAAAAACACAAAAGCTCGTCTGTCGGCGTGTGACTGTAAAATGTTTGCCTGCTACAGAAATTCAGTCCATTTACCATCATCCCACCACACGTCATTGCTCTTAACAATCAAGCCTACAGCACAATGGATGGAGAGAGTGTAGAGTGTAGGCGGGGCTTATTTGCATACCGCTTTCTGACCTCATACTGAGGACACTGCAGGGAACAAATGATGGCTACTGCAGCTCGTCTCCCAACTTCAATGCAAAGGGTTGCTTTCTGTCCTGAGACTAATGTGCTTATTTTCTTGCCTATTTAGGTCAGATGAAGCTGGACAGAATCTCACCAGGGCTGAGCAATAAGGTCAAACCTACCAAGCCTGTCTTTTTTAAAAGGAACAATGCAGTCACACAGGCACAACGTCTGACACATCCCACAACACCTAGCTCTGGAAGCTTTTCAATCCGAACAGACTGCAGCCACTCCTTTCATTGACTTAATGGGTAGACGTTGGCACTACACTGAAGGTCTGTCAGCTGGACTGAAAACCTTTGTGGAGTGGAGAATTGAAACTCAGTGAGAGTAAAGCCTAAAATGGCTTTGAATGAAAGCAGAGGATAATGGTGATTGGTGATGTTCTTGGTGTTATGTTTGTATTTCAGAAGTTGTCGTAACTCGGACTGACAAAACGTCCGCATACGTCTCTGGCTCAGTCCCTACCCGCCACCTTCACCTACATTCAATTAAACAATTACGGCACAATTTCAGGAAATTACATCATACACACATTACATCACAACAACATAATTATCCTGAAAATATTCGTCTCAATTTTGGCAATAAAACTAAGTGGAAACACGTTGCCACAAGAACAGTTGATCCTATCGTCGGTTATTCACAACGGTTTTCATTAAAGTGGAGGGAAAACACAAAGAGTGCCGCAAACCTCCAATATCTACTAACCGAGTGAGCCGATGAAGAGCAATGTAGTTCCGGATAGAACAGGCAGAGCAGCTGGACACACATTTGCCACTATGAGGACACAAAGGCAATCAAATCAGTAACAGAAATACATAAAAATAACTTTGACCTCTCACAAGTTAGTCCGGACTCCTCTGAAATACGTTTTGTTTTCAAGAAGCCGAAGCTTGATTAGCATCGTTACTGAAGAGAAAGTGCTAGAAACAAACATCAAAACCTCAGTAGTGTTAATGGATTAATGGCCCTGGTATTTAGAGGCTCTAAACCTGCTGACGTTATTGTGGCATATCTCAGACACCCAGAAGCTATGCGAGGCTTCAGCTGGGTGTCAGTGGGTGCTCGCCTTCAGGAAATCAAGTCTGGGCCTTTTTTTCAGTTCACACAGGCTGGAAGAGCAGCATGCAGTCTTCTCTATCACGCTCTGCAGCTGCAAAGATGCCCGTGTGTGGCATCAGAGAGCCCTTTGGCAAGGCACCAACCGTCCTATGGTAATAAGAGACAATTTTCTGGTCCAGGCACAGTTGTCGAGGGATGCTTTCAAAGGGCTTCGGGTCCAGATCCAGGATGGACACGGAGAAAGAGAAAGCAGAAGGTCTGGGGGAGTGAAAGTCTCTGAGGCACCTCTGACTCGACACACTGAAGGAGGAACAAAAAGGAGAGGAGGTTTCAGTCTGATATTAAATGATGTTATCTGGACATTTGTGTAGCACAACTGATGGATATTATCCATTCTAAACCTAAATTTTAGTGTTTTTGTTGCTGTCTGAGGAAGAGGAGGTTGTAAAAATGTTGAAAATGAGGAAGAATGGACAGCGTTAAAAAGGCAGAGTTTAAGTTTCAGTCAGAGTTTAACATCAGTCTTAATGGAGGAAAATCTGTCACTTCAAGACAGATAGAGGAAACGCTGTAAAAGGTCACTGGAATGAGGACTAAAATTCCCAAACTTTGATGTATAATTAGTTTCTGATTGCTTGTCACAATCCCAGCAATAAAGCTGGAGGAGGACATTTTGAGTTTCCAAGTTGAAGAGTTGTCCTAGTTTTTTCTATCATGTTGAATTAAATTTTCATAGAACTTACAGTGCACAATGTACAGTTATATTTTTTATGATGAAAGTTATTGCCAAACCACAATCAAGTCCAGGTCCTTCTGGAGGACAAAAAGTGTTTTTGCTGTCAGTTTTTTGTCAGTCCAAGCATCAGTGGTACTGGATTACATTATCACTGGTTACAGACTCTGTATATTTGACCACTATTTGTCCAAGTGAGACGTGCGCCTCCTACGGGAAAGACAACGATCCTACAGGGGAGCTGTGGATAACAAAATTGAAGTTGAAAAACGTTAACCAATAGGTCAGCGCTTTCATTTTTTGCTTGTCTCTTCATTCAGATCACAGGGCAACATTTTAGATGGAAACAGGACATATCTAAAAGGACAACAGGGACGCCTCTGAGACAGGTTGCTGGTTGTAGGCACTTTGAGATCATTACCCAAATTACCCAAATGATTATTGAACACAGCTATAAACATATTCGAAACATCACAGCAGATTAAAGCTAATTACAAAAGGGTTTGACCTCCTGTTCTTGGCTGTTCTATTTCACGAAAACATCCTCCTCACCCTTTATCGTCCTCATCTTCCTCGCCGCTGGGCACCAGGGTGACCATAATAGAGCAGTCCTTTGCTGTCATGGCAACACGGTATTGGTGGACCTACAGCAAAAACACACAGCAGTAAAAGTGTAAAGCATCACTGAAGCACCTGGAGCAGCGTCACACTCCGACTCATGAGTGAACATCTTGTAACGATTGGTGGTAAAGTGTGAAATTGCTCTGACCTTGGCAACAGCATACTCCACAGAGCCGTCATCCTCGGTTGGAGATTTCTGCAGCTTCTCCAGAAAGGCCTCATTGTATGGGCCGTCTATCTGAAGGTGACATCTGAGAAATCAAAAGCAGCCATTATGGTACAAAAATGACTCCCAGCAGGCCGTCTGTCCTAAGACACCTGTTGCGTACACAGCAGTTACTACAGTTTTGTCTGGTAATATTTACTGCCATAGACTACCTCTCCTTGGGAAAGTCCTGCAGGTGTTTCTCCACTCGATGGTAAAGAGGGAAAAGTCCTTCGATGTCCAAAGTGTCCAACATCTGAGCTTGCAGAATTCTGTGCAAAACACTGTCACTGGGTAAACCCTGCGAACCTGCAGAGACGCATGGACCAACAGAGACGTGTTCAAACAGTGCCTCATGTATAAACTGTAACCAACATGCATTTGAGAAACATCTGCATACACAGTGACCCTCAGTTTGTAAAGCCAAAAATGTGACTTTTATTCAAATCTAAATACATCAGTACCACACTGAAAGCCTTTGTGTGAGGACAGATGAGCATTGAAACAGGAAGATGACAGAAAGCTCAGGCACAGAGGCTGTTTGCATTTAGAATGAAAGAAAAAACACTCCTGCCTCCTCCCTCATACCTGCGTATGAGTGCATAATTCAATCGATTTAAAAATGAAACAGAAGTGCTCCACAACAGGACCAGGACATCTCGTTTTCAGTGATGCACAAATCATAGTGTGAATACCAGAAATGACACCAGAAAAGGAGCGTCCACACCATCTCCGACGTCTTCAGTCTACACAATGCTTCTATCTACTGAACAATGACGGGTTTTGTCATTTTTTTCCCCTGCCGTTACCTCACTACTCCAAAACATCCACGGGTAGAGCTCTGTTCTACTGTATGTGGTATATAAGGTCATGGAAGTACCTTAATTAATTAACAATTGACTAAGCAAGATAGAGTCCCAAATATTTTAACTACTCTCGATGGTCCAAGACATGAAGAAATGTGTGTGGAAGATATATCAATTTCCAAAAGGCTTCGTCTACATTTAAGTGGGTGGAGACACGGCCATTCTGTTGAACAATAACGTCCTGTACATTGATGCAAATTTATGCGGACAGACAGACAGACAAATAGACAGACAGACAGATACGCAGATTCTGACCATGGCAAATTCTTTCCTTGCTGAACACGCTGGCTTCGCAGAAGTTCCGTCCTTCTCCTGGTCTGTCTATCAGCACCCCTCCATCCCCTCCTCCACCATTGAGCAGAGCATTCACCAGAACCTGTAAGGTCACACGGAGTACACGAGAATGTAGCAGCAGTTCAGATGGACACAAGGAGACAAGCTGCTCTCCTGTAGTCAGCCGTGGCTTCATGGCTATTTCAGTCTACATTGTTATAAAAAGCTGGTTTATTTTTTATTTGGTTTCACAAAATAGCCAAAATATGTCAACAAAAGTCATGTGACCCAAAACGGAGCAACGACGGTGCATTGATAAGGCCGAGTTTTAAAACTAAGAAATAAGTATTGTGACCTCATAACCCTGTTGTCTGCCCAAGCAGTTTCCCTGTACAACAAACCGTTACGTTGTGCCTCCAGCTGCACGATGAACACCAGTCACCAGATCTTTGTTTCCACTAATTTTTACACAGGTTGTAGAGTGTGTTTTTTAATGTCAGTTTAGGTTTTGTGACTCCAGCTTTTGGTTTGGTTTGGTTTTGTTATTGTTTTGTATCATACCTTTTGATTTTTTTTTTTTTTACTTTGCTTCAGCGTTAGCAAAAGTGTGACAACACTTCCAGTGTCCAGGAACATGAAGTGGATAAGAGGCTACAATTATCAGGAACTATTTGGGTGTAATCATGAATAACAATTTGGGCCTTTTGTGAATTTACCTGGATGAAGTCATTCACGACAGTTCTGCTGGTCATGTGATTATTGATTCGGTTGTTTTCGTACAGGAAGTATGGTCTGAGATGATGCAACAGGGAGTTTGAGTCCAAGGAGCCGTCAGCGTCCTCTTTACTGCTGAATATACATTGACCTCCCTGAGACACAGACAGATAAAGGGGGAACGTCAAGGTTGGAGCAGCAAAACAAGGTGCAATACCAGAGACACGTTCAACATGGATGAGGGAAACCAAAAATGTTCAGGCTAATCTTAACACTGTGGATAAATCTGACAGCTTCTTCTGCTGCAGGGAGGAATGTGATCCGCTTAATCATTCCTCCCACTTTACAAAAGAAATCCCTGCTCAGTGCATATTTCTGTTCAAATATGTCTTGCCCCATATTGCAGATTGCAGGTGAATGGGGGCGCGCACACACACACACACACACATTATGAAGAGTCATACACTAAAAACCAGGAGACGGAGGAAGGAACAAATATGAAATTTAGTACTGGCGTCCGAGTATCATTTGAAGACTTTCAGTGTTTTTCTGAACCAATATTCAGTCACTAACGATTACATTCATGTTTCCAAATTTCAAACGACGACTTTGTAGTCTACCAGCTGCTTCTCACCTTGAATATTTTGAAGTTGTTCTGAGGTTCTTCTATCAGATGTCTGATGGCAAAGTGCATTCTCTGTCTGTTCCTAAACAGGAGAAGACAAAATGTTGGTCAGCAGTGTGACAATCAGTAGAACAGGCCATGGATGTAGTGGTAACTGAAGCTCTAGTGGCAGATATAGAAGCACTTAGCAATATTTAAAATAACTACAAGCTTGCATCATATTGAAGTGATTTGTTGAACCATGGTGCAGCTAGCAAACCTCGAGCTCCTAAATAACAAAACAGTGCCAGGTAAGGGTGAAAACTGTAAAAATGTGGAACAGCCTCCTCCACTCCATTTTTGATCTGTTCCCTAATAACCAGAAGAGGAAAATTCTTGCACAGAATGTTTATACGAACTATGGTCAGATCAGATCAGCGGCAAGTACACCAAAGTCAATTCATGTCAATTCCAATCTGTTCATGGTCTTTACACAACATTTGGAAAAAAATCCCAACTTATTCCCACTAAATGACCTATTTGCCTATTTCTATTTATGTGTGTACCTCATGGTTTAGTATTGTTTCCTATTAACTCCCATTTATAGACATGCAATTTTAGAAATTATGAACAGTTTTCAGTGGCTGAAGTAATAGTAATAGCAGTGATGGTTATAGCATAGTATAGTAACCTAGGTGTCATGATAGTAATACTGTAATAGTAATATCATTACCCTGAAAAAAGGTCCAGAGGACAGTAAAAGCTGCGTCTCTTCCATTTACCATTGGCCACCTACAGATAGAGAAAGATGAAAGACGAGAAAAAGAATCTTTATTGATCCTCGTAGGGAAATTATTAATTCTCTGTATTTTTACCCATCCTCTATTAGGAGCAGTGGGCGGCACACATATGCAAATGAAAATGCACACACACAACAGCGCCCGTGGACCAACTCCAGATCCAACCATAAACATTTGGAAAACAATAACTGTCTTGTTCTAAAATAATATTTCTTTAATTCAGCTCACACTTGTGTTGTGAATTTGAGTCATCCTATGGATCTCCACCAAATTGCACCCACTGGCCTACAACCATGTGATCAAATGTCAGAATTATAGTTGGTTTTTTTTCCCATTCACAATTGTGTTATTTTGGAAGAAATTGATAAAAGTATGTGGGAAAAGGCCAGGGGATCTGCTGATTTCTGTCTTTCCACTCTGGACTTCATAACATCCTGAGTGGAGGAGACAAGCACACAGACAGGGATGAAGAAAGATGAGGCGAGACACAGAGAAACTAAATCAGCATTTTTTTCTGTTGTTCCACTCAGGGGAACAGGTGTTTACCTTGTAGTGTTGATGCATGCAGAAGCGGCACACTTTGGTTTTCATGTCTTTGCTGACATGTTTGGAGGATGGCAGGAAGCCACATTTAGGCTAAAAACACACACAAAGACACTGTTACATGTTTGTTCAGTTCATTTTTGTCTCGGTGGGAGTGATGTCATTCACCAACTAAGATCACTGCATGTGTGTAGTTCTTCTAAGAATTATTTTTACTAACCAACTTCCATAGTGCAATAGCGAACGGGGTATAATCGAGATCCCAGCGCTCAAAGAAATTTGTAGAAACAATCATTAAAAAAAAAAAGTCACACAAACTACTCCAAATCGCAATAAACACAGTGAAAGTTGAAAGTGTAAAGTTTGGGTTCAGCTCAGCACTGCAGTAGTCATACGCTGTTTGTATTTTCCTTTTATTAATCAGGAAAGATGCTGATGAGCTGCTGTATATTCTGCTGCTTGTCTAATTTACAGATAAAATGCAGGGTTCAACTTATGTTTATATAAAATAAATATAATAATATTAAATATATCTGTTTGTGTGTGTGTGTAGTTTGTGTATACACACCTTGATCTCGATGCAGAGTGGAGGAGTGTGTGTTTGCTGGTGAAGCACTGGAGACGTCAGTTTGGGCAGACAGAGATTGGGCAGACAGAGAGCACAGCCACTATATATATCCATCACCTTATCACAACGCCAGGCTGAGACACACACACACACACACACACAGCTCTTTTCAGATAATACGTTGGCTAAGTATTCCTGGACATTTTTATAATGGAGGACAAAGTTACACTTGCTGATTTTGTGCTCTTCTCTGATTTAACAACGTGCTGAGTTTTCTGACTAGTTGTGTGAACTGAAAGTGAAGGAGGGGGGTCCTTCTTCTCCTGACTGGTCTGTGGTAGGTCTACTTATAAAGGTAGCGTCTTTATTGAAAGGCTATAAATTGGCTTTTATTTTGAAATAAAGCATGTAGTGGAGGCTTGTTCAAATATCCTCTCTCCACTTTGAGACAGAAGTGCACACCACTGCTGAACATCAGAGTTTGTCTCATGCTTTTTGGATCATGGCTGTAGTGTGAGAATTTTGGCACTGACATCTGCCTGGCTTGCAGCCTGCAATCCAAGCAAACTAGTCAAACACTATGTCAGGTGTGTAAGCATCATTTTTATGCCTCTGGTACTATCCACAGAAAAAAATGTGTTATTATGAGAGCAAAGTAGACCTTTTCAAACTGATCTGAACTAAACAAGCATCGCAAGAGGTTTTACAACGGTAAAGAATGTTTTTTCTTTATCTGACTTAGAATGTGTCTGATCTCAAATTACAATCAATCTTGGTTAAAAATTGACATTATTTATATAACGATGATCACAGTACAAAGCTGAGAATCCAATTGTAAGACTTTGCTGACGTGTAACTCTGAAATAGCTTCAGTCTTTAAAAAGTCTTTAACTGAAAGTACTTCACATAAAAATGATAATAGTTTAATATCATCATACCCGGCCTTTGATGTTGAACTTTAATTGACAGTTGTCTCACAAATTCCAAGGGCAGTTTGACCACTTCCTGTAGAGAGAAAGCATCCAATATAACGCAGTTAACACCAACATTGTTACTATCGGTCCTGCTCTCTGTTGGATTAGACAAAATGTATGTACAGTTTGAGGGACAAGTCAAACTAAAAGAAACTTTTTTGAATGGGTCTGCTGTGGTGGTCTGTTAACTCAGCTCAGACTGAAAAGGATGTAAATGGTTCATTCCACCACTTTTCAGTCTATCCAGTATCCAACTGCTTTTTCGATTATTATTAGCTGCTAGGGCTTTTTTTGGTTTTGATATTATCTCCACCACATCACCTTTTATAACTGTAAACACCTCAATCCACCAAACATTAGAGGAGCAGGGAATCACAAAAAGTGCACCCCTAATTTAAAGCCTGACAAAAATGCATATCTATTTCTATTCAATATCCTTTTTTGTATCATGAATGTCCATGATTACATTTTTCTATACTGCGATGAATGACTTGTCTTACTCCGGTGTGGATGAACTTCTCTCCCAGCAGACTGCTCATCACGTTGGAGCTAAAGTCAACAATGTTCTGGATCTGCCTGAAGGCCTGCTCCGCTGTCTAAAAGACAAATACACTTGGATGAGTGAACGACTTGACAAATCCTGTTTCTGCCAAATGTCAACAGAGCAGTCTGGTTATTCATCCTGTCTCAGTCCTGCAACACTTTAACATTCAAGAGTTTTGCAGTCAAATAATACAACATAAAAATTCAATGAAATGGAGGAGAAGGTATGAATATATTGGAGGATGAAAGTAAAATACTGGAAACTAGACAAAAAAATAGTTACTTTAAAACCACAGCTAAGCATTGCTCTCTTGCTGACTGGAGGGATGACAGATTAAGGTGTGGGTTGTGAACGATCTCTGCTCTATATTACCATGTCTTCTCTTCTGAACAGACATCTGCTCTCAAAACCTGTTTGTCTAAAGCTCTTAATGTTCCAACAATGAAAAAAAACTGATCACTGGAAAAGAAGAACTGTCCACAGGAAAAAAAAAATGAATAAATAGCATAAAATAATAAATAATAATAAAATAGTCCTTCTGCTGTTCTCCCTAGGAGGACATTCTGCAAAGGTCACAGCAACAACAATGATGAAGAAAGTGAAGAAGGAGCCGAGAGCTCCAGCTAAAGGTCTGCAGATAGATATAGAACCTGTTGGAGTCCCTGTTCAAATCCCAGTAAGAAAGGCACTGCTCTTTACCTGTGGTGGATTTTCAGAATCTTCTGCTGGATATTTGAGCAGACGGAGAACTCTGGGATGCTACAAGAACAAAAGAGAAACTCTATTAACAATTAAAAATTACATCATCAAAAAAATCCAGTTTGGTTCCATTAGTCAGAATCCAGTGGAGCAGTAAGACATTTTTACAAACACATTTTTACTCCCTTTAAATCTCTTGTTACTACAAACATAAATAATACAAATTTGTTTGCACAGCAAACACAAATTGTACAGAAACAGAAGCAGAAATACTGTATTTTGGCAACAGTTGTGACCAGTTACAATGGCCAAGAGAATGTAGAGCTATCACAGCTCATCTTCACTGGAACAAAGCGGCGTAAACTGTTCCCCCTGGGTTTGAAGCTCTTATTGTAACCTACATAGTTACTGTACAGACGTTTGACGTATTGAAAACTATTTGTCATCGCGTCTCATTTTCAAGAACAATGTAGACAAAGTTTTCACACAGTGACGGTGTGTGATGAAGCCACTGTTTTCTGAGCACGAGTGATGAATTGCATAATCTCCTTATGAGGCAAGAATGCCCAACCCATTGAGGAAATAACGACAGCGTGGACGCACACAGATTTAGACATAAGTGGCTAATTCATGAATGTGCAATTGCATGATCTAGGTCGGTCAAAATAAACTCAGCATTCCTTTCTTTCATTGTTTATCACATTATATTGCCCATCCCTATTTTTTCTGCTCCTCTCTCTCTGTACGTGTCGTAGCCTGTGTGCTCCAAACAGTCCGAGGCTCCCACCTGACAGACTTTGATTTGCTTCTTTATCTTTTATTAAAAATCACCATTTTTCACCCTGTACCTTTTCACTACAACATCTGATCCTTACCACAACCGAGTGATCTATCAAAATAAATAACTTCATCCACATCATCATACTAAGATGCCAGTTTTCCTAACACGACCACACTTTGTTGGATATTTGAAATGTAATATACTGTTAGTTCTCGCAGCAGACTCTAAATGCTCTGAATCTGAAAATGTTTCACTGCAGAGCAAAAAAGTATGTTTCCATTTCCAATGTGTATTCACTTCTTTTAAGAAAAAAAAATTTAAAAGTGGAATAAAAGAGAGATAAGAGAGAAAAGAGAGATAAGAGAAACAAGACAGACGAGACAGACGAGACACAATAAAACAGACATGCAAGGCAAGAAGGCATAGAAAGATATTTCTTATACCTACATACACAGCAGGAGTGAGTTACATTAGTACTCAGCGCTCCTACTTTGGACGAAACACCGTTAAAGCTCCTGTACAGACCACGTGGCCATGTGGTCCTCATAGCTGGAAATCTGACAATAGCAGCACTTTAAAAATGACTTTTATTGATATGTTGAAAAACACTGCATTGATGTGCTGGTATTGCCTGGAAATATGCAGGAATGTTGTCAACACACACAGAAAGGCTGAACCTTTGCAAAATCTATTAAACTGAAAGAACTGCTTACCATTTAGCCCTGACCAGTTCCCTCAACGTACAGTACGTCTCCTCTCACACAGCTTTGGGTTTTTTTTCATAACACGCACACACAATTCTTGTCACACATATTTCAATACGTTGACGCCTATGCAACCATCGAACTTTAAAAACAATTGATAAACAATTGATTCTGATCTGCCAGTTCATATTATATATCATGAGTTATACATAATATAAATTGGAAATAAAGGACTGCAGTCTTAACGGTAGATAATATTATACTCTACTACTGACAGAATCAAAATATTTAAAAGTGGAACACATATAATATCAGGAACTACACACAGCTCTCCTGACAGAGTGTTTAATGACGATGTCACCGTAATCCCGATCATTTCTCTCTCTCGCTTAAATTTGAGGATGGAATGTTGTCAAGCAGCGGAAATCTTCTCTTTTAACTCTGTCACTGGAGGACAAACAAAATAACTTAACATAACTTTACATAAATTCCTGCAAATGACGTTTCGAACTGAAAGTTTGTCGAAATGGAAAGAGTTACAGCTGAGTAAACATCAGCCTGGCGTGGATTTATTGAATAGAGGTGAAATCGACAGGTTAACGGAGACTAGACTCCGTGTCTTCCTGAGTCATCACCTGAATGAAAACTTCTCCATTATGTCTTAAATGTTGAATAACGCGACAGCACAAAACACGGCGCGGAGGGTCAGAGTGTAAAGTGTAGGGAGGGGCGTAGTTTGATGTGTTTTACAGAATAAACTACAAGCTAGCATAAAGGCTAACGTGGACAGCTGACTCTTTTCGGAAGTCACCGGCAAAGTTCGTGACGGTTTACTGAGAACTTTCTATCATTAGCGGCGTTGAACAGAAACTAATTTAACGTCTCCCACCCGGTGCAAGACCAACTATGGGCGCCGTATCAGAGCTCCGGTCTGAGCCCAACTTGGATTAGCTTTAACCTAGCTGACTCACCCGTGTGTGTGACACCACCAGGCTCTTGTTTCCCTCTCCGTGATACGTCCACTCGTTCTCGTCCATTTTGTCTAATTCCATGACAAGTCGACGACAATTCCAGTTAGTGCTTAGAGAGTGGTGCGGCACACGAACACACGCACAGTGCTCCTACAAGTACTGCTAGCTAGCAGTTGTCAGAAGTACTACACAAGCCGCTGTCTGCCGAGAAGTTCAACATTTTAATAGCACACGTTATTTCCGGCCACTGCCTTCAAAATAAAGCTAACGATCTATTTCCTATTCAAGCTGGCATCAGAATGCTGTTGTAACGGAATACTGTATTCACAAGTCAGTCTATCAGGACAGGAGGTAATGCACCAATCAGTTAACCGCTAACCGCTATATGTCAGGTTTATTCTCAATATATTCAATTATAAACAACCGCAAACTACATCCAACTCCCACACTAAATATGACTTCCCGTGCGATATTTTCTTGTTCAATGGCACAAAGGTCAGAATTATATGTAGCTTTATTTCTGACCTGCGCCTTATTTTAATTTTCTGGGATAAGTTAAAAATGACATGAAGCCAGTTGACTGAATCGTTGTATTGAAAATTGGCTCCGAACACGTGGGTGCCATCTGTTAGTGAACATGGCGTGGTGCATGAAATGAAATGGGATTTTTATTTTTAAATATTCCTCAGCAAACAGGAAATAAACTGTCACACCACTGTTAATTTGTTTGGGTGCGTCGGGCTAATTAAAAAATCAAATAAACCACGAGCCGCACTTGTAAATACAAAACAAACACCACAGATAATTGTATTTATCATCTAAAATATAACTGAAACGACATATATTAGGTTCCCTGCTACTATGAAGCATTATGACTCTTCAAAGCTGACTTCAATAAAAACTCATTTGACATTGATTAATTTAGACTCTTTATCCTGGCAAGGTTTTGAAAAACATTGCTACGATGACAACAGCAGAAGAACACAAGACAATTCAACACCAAGCTGCCAACGCTGATTAAGATGAACAACTTTCACATTTCACACATTTGTTAACTTGGAACGAAGGAATGTTAACGCCCAACTATCATTCTGCCTTTTGCACCAGGAAAACACACCAAACCGTGATAATGATTGAAAACATTGTAGATTCTCAAATCTACCATTAGATAAAATGGATAGATCAGATAAGATAGATAAAATAGATTAGAGACAATATAGATAAAATAGATTAAACAGACAAGTTAGATAAGATAGACAAGACAGACTAGAAAGACAAAATAGATTGGACAGGCAAGGCAGACAGATAGTTAGACATAGAGAGATGGATGGATAGATATATAAAAATTGTGATAGAGGATATTTCTTACAATCACCAAAATGCTTAAGTTTGTTTTCCACATCCACAGCAGGAGTGAGTTATGTCAGTACTCAGTGCTTCTACTTTGGACTAAACACTGTTGAAGCTCCTGTACAGACCAAGAGGCTGACGCCTATGCAGCCACTGTAGTAAACAAGTTTAGCATGAAGAGATGAAAACGATAATGAGCTGATCAACTGTAAAAAACAAACAAAACCCTCAAACAAACGGTCTCCTCATTCTTCAGAGCTGCAAATCTGACAATAGCAGTACTTTAAAAATGACTTTTATTGATATATTGAAAAACATTTAATATCGAAACATACAAGACATCCACATCAGGTCACATTACAATCTGATTTTAGTTCCTCTAAACATTGCATTGATGTGCTGGTATTGCCTGGAAATATGCAGGAATGTTGCCAATACACACAGAAAGGCTGAACCTTACTTTGCCTTTTTAAGCATCCAATCTCGATCCACGGTTTTCACAAGTGTCTTTTCAAAATTAATCAAAATGAAAGTACAGTTTACCATTTACGCCCCGACCAGTTCCTTCAACGTACATCACGTCTCCTCTCACACAGCTATTTTGGAATGAACTGCAACTGAATGTCTTCACACATGCATTTTACAGTTTGCATGCCGTTTCAAAGCCGCTGGTAAAAAACACAGCCACGCACTTTACCAAGGCATTTATGGAATGTGAAGGAAGTCGGTCCTGAAGAATGCTCATCTGCAGCTCACAATGCTGAAATATGTTTTTTTTATCATAACGCGCACATACAATTCTTCTCACACATATTTCAATGCTACGTTAACACCTTCGCAACCATCTAGCTTTATAAACAAATGATTTTCACTGGTGCTGTGCCAGTTAATATTTCCCGTCTATGATACTACTGGGAGGCATAACTTGGAAATAAAGGACTGCAGTCTTTTAATGATACAATAGCGGATAAAATATTCAACAATGTTCACCGGGTGCACCTTATCTTGAACTGCACACCAGCCTGTGTTGTGTGGTTAACAAGCTGGTGTCCGGACTGTAATATATAGAATCCACATCAAAACCCATCACCCAGTCAATGTGGTAAGATGAATAACTGGAAAAAGAGAGTCGATGACGTCGGCCTGGTGCTGCGGTACTACGGAACTTTTAGGTGTTGAACATATTGGCATCAAAGTCTAAATCCTGGTAGTTTCAGAAGGCACACAAAGGACCGGCTGGGAAACAGTCTGACAGAAAGCAGTAAGCAGCCTCTGTCTATTGGCTCAGGGCGGGGAAAGTTCATCATCATCATCATCAGCATCATCATCGTCTTCACTTCTTCCTCCTCACTCAGCCTTGTCTTTCCTTTTGGCTGTGAATGGGACTTTGCTGACTACTGTTGAACCCACTGTGGAGACGCCGCCAGCCACAGCTGACACTCCGCCCTTCACCAGCCCCACTCCCACAGACGGCACGGTGGTCACGGCCGACTTGGTGATCTCCAAACCCTTACCGCCGACCCAAGCCACCCCGCCAACGGCAGCACCAACAACACCCTTGGTTACGTTGAAGAGGCCGCCGGTCACACGCCACATCATGCCAGGGGGAGCTTCTGCATGGTCCTTCCCAGAATCTGGAAAACAAGAACACATTCTTAGGCTTAGTCTTGCAAGGAAACAGAATAAGCTATTAGTTTTTGGTGTAGATGGCAGCACTGCGTGACCATCTGTAAAGGAATACACAGTAAAGCTTGTGAAACGTGCAGATTTAAGGGTCAGAAATTAGTAAGGAGTCAAACATATGAGCACACAACAAGAGACATTTCTAGACTGGGCTCCTTTGAAATAGTATGAAAAGAAACATGGCGACCCGTGGCAGGTGGGATATCTGGTAACGCATTTGAGGACAACATTTGGGCTGCAGTCTTTTTTGATGTAATAAATGAAAGGAACAACGACAACAACAAGGCCTTCACTCTGAATCATAGAAGGAAGACTGGTTTCTGTGTTTCTGTATATTGCCTTTGGCTGCCTTCGGAGTTTTAGTCAAATCTGAGGTTGAATCTTGAGCGTTCGTGTTATTACTCCCCTTTTGAAATCTGGACCACAACGACACCAGCCCAAATTGGTCCTACTGGGGTAAAACCTGTCACTGCACCACTTCTCCCACCCTCTCATGATTTGAGAGGGCGGATTTGTGAGCATGATTTTGTTCACATTGAGGCTGGATTTGGCTCTAATGGATGTTTTCCTTTTGTTGTGTAACTTGTGTATTTTATTTCCTCATACACAAACAGCTGGAACTCATGAATGGGAAACCCTGCTTACAGTGGATCCACTGCTACATATTTACAATGACCAAAAACCATAAACTGATGATCATTAGGGGTCTAGGCATAAAGTACTGTGAACCCACTTGGAATGAGGTGAGTTATCATCTAAATATCACCAACAAAAACAACAACAACAACAACAACTATTATTATGGTAATAATAACAACAATTCCTGCAGATTATTTGAGACTGCAAACTTGAGAAAATATTATTTCTGCCAATGTTACTGAAGCAACTATCTGTGGTCAAACACAACAGGAGACACATACAGTTGTTGACCCATTAGTTTCACCCGTAAGCCACTTATTTTAACATAATTCTCCTCTGTGAGGTCCTACTGTATGTATGAATTAATGTGTATTAACACATGATAAATCACGCCCTCATCCAAACGATACAGGATGATCCTGCATTATAAGGGATGGTTGGCTGATTTATCAGTAGTACCAACTTGATTGGGTACCACTGTCTAGGCTGTCATTTAATTCTGAAAAAGTCAGAGCTTCCATTTTGATCGTTGAATTCATCTTAACTGGGCTACACCGCTGATTTTCTTGGGTAAAAAGTGGAACTATAGATTGCTGCAGATTAGTCTCATTGCTGCCTCTATCACTGAAATGTATCTCGTCTTTTCATAGTATCAGGCTGGGATGGATGCTACACATGAGAAACCACAGTAAACAGGACACAGCAAACCATCAATTCAGGCATCAGAGACACACAATGCCTGACCATATTCCTGTTAACAATCTGTTTAAATGTTTTGAAAATTTTTACTTTAATGGTACTGCATTCGGTGTTTCGACATTACTAGTTATCCACTTCATGATTATTTTTCTATTGTTCTATAACTTAATGTTCACTTACATGCTAACAAAGCTGCTGCTGAATATTTATGTATAAATCATTATCCAGCATTTTAAAACGCAACACTTATAAATAAAGGTTATCTCTGATTTTGGCGTGGTAGTGTGGGTATCAACCATTAAGGCTGGTATTGCGACATGCTGAGTGCGTGTGTGCGTTCGTGTGTAGGTCTAAGAGAAATAGATGGAGGAATGAGGGTGTGTGGTTATGGTTAATATACTAAATGTTGTGTATTGGGTAGCATGGAGCAGGCCATGAATTATAAAGGGTGTGGGTGCATCAATGAACCTCATGGACACACCCCTTTTTAACATTTACTTAAAAACAAATGTAAAATATGTTAAAATGTTAAAAGTGGTGCAGTGTATTATTTTTATACATTGCATCATTGATGCATTGAGGAGGACCAGGTCACACCACTACCATGATGTGTGACATCCTCAGCTACTTCTAGACACCCAGCAACAAATTGAAAGTTAAATTCTTACATTTTGAGAATAAATGACATTTCCTCATACAAAAATTGCAGCAAAGGAGAAAAAATTCATTCAAAGATGAAACAAAAATCCCCACATGGAATCTGGGCTGGGAAATCCACTCTAATCCGTAACAACCACAATGCAACAGAGCACAGTGGGAGAGTGACACCGTCTCAGTGTGAACACACAAAACAGCCTGAAGCAGCCACAAACATTCGTACATGAATTCCCCTGATGAACTGTGTCTTTCTAAAATAGCAGCAGGCAACATGTGAGAGCTGCTTGCACCATATTCCCTCCTGATGTCTGCAGCTCTGGGAGTGCACTGCTTACCCTCAACACAGGGACTGGAGGCGCATTCACCTTCATCTGTGGCCACACTGGTCCCAGGCTGGGGCTCCACAGCAACGTTGTTCACATTCTGGAAAACACGGCAAAATAAAAGAAATAAATTCACTAACATCATGTTTAACGCTACCGGGTGCGAACCCACGATCGCCTGGCTGAGAGGCACGTTCTCCCCATGTCTGCATGGGTTTTCCTGCACCGGGGCTTGGGTTTCCTCCACCTCACAAAACATGCAACTTAGGTGAATTAGACCATTGACCATTGCTGTGAATGGGAGTGTGGTTGAGTTGTCCGTCTCTACGTGTCAGCCCTGTGATAGATTGGTGACCTGTCAAGAGTGTGTCCTGCCTTACGCTCAATGACAGCTGGGAAAGGTGCTATAGACAGGCGCCAAATAATGGATAGATGGATGGACGAACGAACGAAGGGATTGATGAATGTTTTACACTTCAGATTTGTTGTCGTCGTATAATTGTGACTTGAGATGAGTGCAGCCAAACTGGAGTTCAGACCATATCGAAAAGAATTTAAATGTGTCAGGATCATCTTTACAAACATCTGTTAGAAGGTTAACATGAAGGACAAAAGTTAAATGGTCCCATGTGTCCCTGACATTAAACTCCATGTATGCCAAAGCCAAAACGATGAAGAATTCCTAATCACTCTGGAGCGACAAGACTGGAGCGCTCAGCGCTCGCGGAAGGCGTACAGGGTTTGCACTACAACTCCCAGCCACCAGTGTCAGCAGTGAGTCGTGCAAGCCAGCCACTCCAGCTATTGAGTGAGAAGGAATTTTTCACTTCCTTTAATTTGACATAAATTGTACTGAGGCGATAGTTATCACTTAATTTTGTATTAGGATTCTTTTACATGTCATTCTTAAGTCACTTTAATGCTCACCGTGAAGTTACAAATTTCAACATTCTTCCTAAAAACTAGTTTCTCCACTTGTAAGTTGGTTGTTTTTCAGGTCTTAATGCTCAATTCAGCTTTTATTTTTTAGATCCCAGCGTTTTTCACTGTCATGTCTGGAAGTGATCTGCCTCTAACATCGGTTTGATTATGGATGAGCTGTAAGAGGCCTCAGATGAACACGTTCAAAACATGATCCACATGCACTTCAACAAGAACAAAAATGACTTATACAACGGTCAAAAAATGAGAATGTATGCTTTGAAAACTGCTCTGTTGCAATATCCTGCCTTCAAAATCTCCAAAATTCTGTGCAATTACACATTTAACAGTTAACTTAATTATTTAATATAGATATGTATATATGTATGATCACTGAGCTCATACAGCCCTAGAATTCTAATCAAACCGTTCTAACTATATGACTCCTGATTAGATATTGACCTCCACGTGTAAATGTCCTTAATCTGATATGGAAAAACCGGATTTGGTTTGTCCACAGAAAAATGTCACATCTGTGTTACATGTAGACAAACTCACAAAGGAACAAACAAACAAAGATTTGGGGCATTTCAGCTTTTAAGAAGGAACATCAGGGTTTTTTTCTAGAAATGCTGGATTCAAGTTTTGGACTCACATTTTCAGACACCGATACGCTGCCAAATTTTACTTGACACAGAATGACATTATCTGTTGGTCCGATAAGTTGTGTATGCTGCTCAGGCAGAGAAAGACAAACGGACGACACTGGGTTTATATATAGTATTTTGCCTTACCTTCACCATGGTGTTTGTCATGGGCCGCTCTCCTTGTTTTCTGCTCGGATCTTCTCTTTCCCTGTGGAGGGGTTTGAGGTTTGAAGCTTCTGCCGACGTGGCGCCTTCAACGCAATACAAGAGTGAAGTACCACGTTACAATGCACGATTTCCGCTCTGGTATTTCACATTAAAAGCCCGTCCGACCGCCTCACACCTACCATTGTCAGTGAACGTTTATGAAAACGGATGTGCTCAACTTCTGGGGGCTTTGGGGGCAAAAAGTGCATGTCGCGCATCAGGATGAGCCCGGATCACTGTGCTGGCGAGGAGTGAAAGCTTGCTGGTACTGTATAGTGTATTGTTGTATTCAACACTACGTTCACTGCACTCATACTATCACTGATGGATCACCCCCCACACTTGACTGCTTTTAATGATTAAATCCTTAATGAAGTCAGTCTAAAGTTGATGTACAAAGTGTGTTGGTCCACTTGTTGTTCTGGCTCTGAGCCAGGTCGCAACAATCCACAAACAGGTTTCAATTTTTCTCGTATTTTTTTCCATTTATTTAAATACACGTGAAATGATTTGTAGAAATGTACGTTTTTGTAAAACGTTAAACGTCATTCACGATCACTCTAAGATATGTAAATGCAAAATAAACATTCCTTCAGACCCAATGTTTGCAGACGTTGAATTGGCCTGTGAGATGTTGAATCTACATGTGTAGTTACACGGAAAAAAATTGCCCACATAGAGGAAAGTTAACAGTTTTGTTTTCTTTTAAGACCAACTTTGTGCTTTTCTTGAAGGATCCACACACAAAACTACCAATCCACACGCAAATAACTGTTGGTCCACACAACACAAACACACACATACGTGGCTTCTTTTTTCTATTTTGAGGATGTCCTTCCACAGCCATGCGTTCCACGCACAAATGTCTGCCGATCCACAAATGCAGCTTGTCCGGAGTATAGGCTGTACCAGACAGTCACCGCTAGATGGCGATGTTCTTCTTTTATGGTTGGTGACTCACGCTGTACGAGATTCAACAGAAGAAGTCATATTTGGACAATATGGTTTAACATTAATATATAATATTAATAAAAATAGAATACCTCTTAAACGTAAATATATTTTATATTTTTATATTTTATTTATAAAAGAATTAAAATTAAGAATAATTAGGGAATTTCCACAAATCTATCAGTTTATACTGATGAAATGATTGCAGTTTAAATGGCATCACATTGGATTGAAAAAATTAAACATTTGTGGGCAAATATATGTTCAGACTCAAGCTCAACATAAACAATGTTAAAACACTGTCATTTACAAAGGATTTTGTGTTAACTGAAATACAATAAACCGTATGAGAGTCCAAATGACGGGAACAAAGGTGGTTTTTGTGTTTAAAAGGAAATTGATTAGCACACAAAAATTCAAAAGAATTCTCGAAATGTAAAATATGTATATCAATACACATTACAGCAAGGCTTAAATTTTGATTTGTGGGCCTTTGTAGGAGGAATGTTTTTAATCATAATTATTATTATCATTATTTTCCAATATGTTTGTAATATCGCGACCCACTTACCAGCTGGTGGCGGTAATGGACCACTTCGTTGTTTGTCTACCGCCACATTATATTACGAAGAAGAAGCATTTTATTCAGGCGTATGTTTTGAGTTCACCGTTTGGGGTCATTGCAGGAGGCTGGGCGCCAGTGTAGTCAGTGGTAGTATCACAGTAAACAGCGGAAGGTTTCCGAGAGATTTTCTGATATAAACTCTGGCTATTCGGTCGTCCAACGATGAATTTAGAACTGCTCGGTAATTATTAATGGATGTTTCTTTGTTTTATACATTCCTGTGTGTTTTTATAGCTCTGCTTACTTGAGATAGCATAGTACCAACAGTGAAGCTAGCATGCTAACATCCCTGATATGTGATGAATATGCTGAATGAAACTCTGTTACTCTGTCAGGGTTAGTATCATCGTGAAGTGTTTACCTCGAGCTCGCCTGAACGTGGCAGTGAAATGTTAGCCTATTAACCACACATCATGTATACAGGCCGCAGCTCAGTTTTGTTTGCATATAAATATATTATTGTGCGTACTGAATATAGGTCAGCAATATAGTATATGGCATTAATGTGAGGGATACACCAGGTTGGGGAAAAGTAGCTGTGTTCAGTAATACACATTACACATAGGCAGAAAGCATGATGAGAAATCCAGTACAAACTCACAGCTGTTGTGGGCTCATTTTTGAACGTTTTGGAGTAAAGCAAGGCTATGACATTTAGGTACAGCTTGTACAGTGTATGTAGTCCACCACTGAGCTCTTATTACTTCAAGCTAATGCTCGTTTGCAATGTTTATAAGATAGGGGAGAACTATATTAATCCCGAAATTCTTGTTCTTGCTCCAAAATTACAGTAACTTAGAATTGAAACTGTAGAAAACAAGTGTCCTAAATTTAAAGTGAAATATAGTAGTGATATTGTAATATTGCACGATAGATATTAAGATATTAAACATTATGGTATAGAATGCATGATATCATATATAGTTGAGGATAATGATAATAAGCTGATTATAAACATACTATATAATATCAAATGTAGTATTGTACATTAGAAAGTACTAAAATAATACATCATATTGAGATGACGGAATGGCTCAGCACAAATTTCTTATGAAATAATATGATTTGGTTCAAAATTGTGTACTGTGAATGTAAAGTCGACTTTATATTCTTTTGAATTATGGCGTGTATTTTGCCTTTGCGATGCTGCTGCATGAAAACAAGTGTAAGCACATTAAAATTGAAGCACAAAACTGTGCTTCAACAGTAGCAGTTTCCATTGGCCAATAGCTTTTGGATATCTGCAACATTAAATTCATGCCTTCTCTCAAATTTAGTTGTTTTCATACACATCTTTCCTGTAATTCATTTTTATTACAATTCCGTGAGGATGAATCACAAGTCTTAGGTTTCATTTTCTTTGAAGTCACCAAGGAAATAATTTTTTATATATTGTTAATTTTCTTTGTTGTTATCTCTTTTCCTCTGTTCTGTTCCTAGAGTCCTTCGGGCAGAACTATCCAGAGGTAAGTTAGAAAATATAATTATGCGTGCACGCACACACACACACACACACATATATAAAGCATCTTTTTACTGAGAGGCGTTTGGCTTCCCAGGTAAGTCTGAAGTCTCAATGCACAGGTGTGTAATTTTAAGTCTGACTAAAAGGTGTGTATTTCAACTCTTTGTAAGCAACATACTGCTCTGTAGTGTCCTTTTGCTGGTATTCATCACTGATAATGCAAACTAGCCGAGCTGAAATTGCTGCTGTGTGTGATTTTTCCAGGAAGCAGATGGCACTCTGGACTGTATCAGCATGGCCCTCACCTGTACTTTTAATCGTTGGGGCACCTTGCTGGCTGTGGGGTGCAATGATGGCCGCATTGTCATCTGGGACTTCCTCACACGGGGCATTGCTAAAATCATTAGTGCACATATTCACCCAGTTTGCTCCCTATGGTAAGACATTAGCCATCATGTAAGAGTGTGTGGATAACTTTTCTATTTATTTCTTTCATATTTACGAAACCATATAAATAAAGCTGTCCTCCACAAATCCACTTATGCAGACAAGTAGATGCATCCTGAGCTGTTACTTAGAAAGTCTCTGTGTATGTGCAGCTGGAGTCGTGATGGCCACAAGCTAGTGAGTGCTTCAACAGACAACATTGTTTCTCAATGGGATGTCCTGACTGGAGATTGTGACCAGAGGTTCCGTTTCCCATCACCCATCCTGAAACTGCAGTGCCATCCCAGAGACATGTGAGTGAC
>OMNV01012809.1:69768-88836 GCA_900303265.1 Brotula barbata
TTACATTATATGCAAGTTGCCATGATTTGTCCTTTATTGTATACAGATACGCTCATTATTGACGTGCCTCTAAAATACAATTACCCACTCGTAGGGCTGTACAATGTGTTGTAACGTATTAAGCGTTACTGCAATAAGTTATTTATGCAGTGTTCAGAAAAAATGATAAATCCATGGAGGTTAACAATCTCTATCCTCCTCTCTCTTTCTCTCTCTTATTCCTTCCCCCTTTCTTTTTTGCAGCAGCTTGCTGCAAGGGTAGCAGTTTAGAAGGCCATAGTAGTTGTTCAGCTTACTTTTGTAATTACACACAGAAAGTTTTGCAAAAGTCGAGGAAGCATTTTGTAATTAATTAGATAACCCTGACACACACCTGGAGAAAGACCTCTTCACAATGTGTGCAGTGAGCCTAGCATATCCAGCATATACCGGTGATTGTTCCCGCACTTACGACGCTTGCGCTTCTGTGTTCCAGAACACCTTGGAAGCGGTGCTGTTTCTCAGGGGATGGTGAGTACATAGTGGCTGGATCAGCCAGACAGCATGCCCTTTACATCTGGGAGAAGAGCATCGGAAACCTGGTGAAGATCCTGCATGGAACCAGAGGAGAGCTCCTTTTGGATGTGGCTGTAAGAACATTGTTCTTGTGTTAAGGGCTATCACTGATGATAATTGTAAAGATTCTTTTTTGGAAACTTCTGCTTTATTGTGATAGTTACAGTAGAAAGATAGACAGGAAGACAGGGCAGAGATAGGGGTTGACATGCAGCAAAGGGCACAGGCAGGAATCGAACCACTGCCTTATATGATATGCATTCTTCAGCACAGATGATTTCTTTTAACAATTACCTTGTCTGCTGATTATTTTGATAATTAAATGAGTTGTGTGTGTATATATGTGTCATTCTATATGTAGTGAGCAGTTACATGGCACTGCTGTTATGCTGTTCATGTAAAACTGGCAAGAAAGACAAAAGCATAATAATTTTCTAATTTTAGTACATTATCACAATTTCATTCCACATGATATTTGTAAGAATGTAAGAAAGAGCAGTAAATTGTGCATTAATGATATGTCGTGACCTGTGTGATACATTTTCATTTGCCATTATCTACTCATGCAGAAATAGGGTGATGTAATGAATGGATCTTACATGATTCGGGTTGTTTATTCATGGACAAGGAATAAATGTAAAAAAAACTAAAGCAGTGGGAGAATAAATTTACGTGTAAGTCAGGTATATCAACTTATTCCTGTTTGTGTTTACATTACACCCTTGTCCAGTGGCATCCTGTTCGTCCCATCATTGCCTCTATCTCCAGTGGCGTGGTGTCTATCTGGGCCCAGAACCAAGTGGTAAGTGAACAATAATTAATGTTTGTTGTTTGTTAAGTGTTAGAATTAGCGGTGATAAGTTTCATACATTCTTTAAAGTGTTTCTGTGTGTTTAATTCAGTGTACCTCACTCTGAGATCCCTTTGGATCAATGCAAACATTACAGCAGAGAGATGAACTTGGTGCTCTATTTTGATGAGCCCTGTAAAATGATTATGGATCTGCACCACATAAGTGTTCGCTCTTGCTGACTGTCTTAATTAAGCCCTTAACAGGAAACACTGAACTCATCAACACTATGTACACTAGACAATATCACGTGATGCTGTATGTGTTGTTGTCTGCAGGAAAACTGGAGTGCTTTTGCTCCAGACTTCAAAGAGTTGGACGAGAATGTAGAGTATGAAGAGCGAGAGTCAGAGTTTGACATTGAAGATGAAGACAAGAGTGAACCTGAGCAGACAGGTAAACTCAATAACACTCGGCTGCAGGTGTATAATGTACACACACATTTCCTGTCGCCTGCATTGCTTAGATCAGCTCCTTATCAAGTACTTTGTCAGTGGTCAAGGTCAAAAATACAGAGTTATATCACACCATGTATATGAGTGTTCAAGTGAGGAAATACTGAGCAACCAGCTGCTGACAGGAAAGAAAACCCACATGCTATATGTACAACCGCCCAAAAACATCTATTTGGATATTTAAGCTGCTTGAAGAGCATAAAAAAGCTTAAAATTATTGAGACCATTTTGTTCAATGTGTTAAACAAAAATCACAAATTTTCATTAACAATCAATCTCTTATAACACTGTTGGACTATCTATCAAATTTTCCAAAATATAAAAATCCAGAACTCTACTAATATGAATGGACGAAACCTTCACACATCTAATCTTTCACCTTCACCTCCCAGTTTTCTCTTTCTTATTTATGACCGCTTCCTCATATAAATGTGTGTCTACGTTACAGGTGCAGATGCTGCAGAGGATGAAGAGGTGGATGTTACCACTGTTGACCCCATAGTTGCATTTTGCAGCAGGTGAGTGATGATAGTAAAGCTCACTACATTATTGCAAATTGAATAAATGCTTAGTCCTACATACAGAAACCCTGAAATTAATATTTTTTATAAAAGGAGATTAAGAAAGGAGATTTTTAAGAGATTACATTAGGTAGTTGCTGCAGCCCAGACAAAGAGTAGGAAGTACTTTTAAAACAAGTGCCATGAAAATCCTGACTTCTGAACTCCAAGCAATCCACAACACCAAATGCAAAGAGGAAATATAACTGAACATAAGAAGTTCACCTCTCAGTAGAAAATATACGAAGACCTGAAAGTCAGTAGCGCGTTTCTGTTGAACACAACAGTTTATGTGTCGTTACTGTGTTAGCTCAATGTCTGTTCATTGTCTATTCTGTGTTTGTGCCTTTAGTGATGAAGAGCTGGAGGATTACAAGGCCCTGCTGTACCTACCCATTGCACCAGAGGTTGAGGACCCAGAGGAGAATCCTTTTGGCCCCCCACCAGACATGTCGGTCCAGGGTGGAGCATCGGAGGAAATATCAACCACCGGTGACAAAAAACAGAGGCAACCTTCATCTGAAGGAGGCCCTGCCAAAAAGAAGGCCCACACAACCACTATTGAATTGCAGGGGGTGCCCAGTGACGGTGAGATAGTTAAACACACTCATAAATCATTACATCTGGAAGATGATTTATATTATTTTTTATTCTGGCCATAAACGATAACAAATGTAGTCAATTTAATATGATATGATATGATATGATAATTGAAGCTCATGATTTTCTGATGAAAAAAAATTTAAATGTAAAGAAATATAAATGCAAGGGAACGTGTGATATATGCAGTGTTCACCCCAGAATTTTTCTCCATGCCTGGTGAGCCCTGCACGGTTGTAGCGTTTGTATTACATTATGTGCAGAGTAGGCAGGAAGCCTTTGGGATTTTGTTACTGAAGTGCATTTTTATGTCTATATAGAGATTAAATTAGGAATTATTAAATTAAATTAGGAAAATTTACACCAGAATGTAAGAAATACATCCTTTAAAAGACACTTGAAGAAAGTAAAAATATTGTCAAAAAGAATAACAGCTAATGTTGGCCGTACCATGGCCACAGTTAAAATACAAGGCTCCTGCGCTATCATATTTCTGTAGTTAAAGATCATTTTCTGGCCCTAGCTGGCCCCATGACCCAATGGTTCTACCCAGTGGTAGGGGTAACACTGAGAGGTGTTTTATTATGTGAAAAGTAACTAACGCGATCAAATACAATTTAATTGTGTTCATCTTCTGTTCCCTCAGAGGTGCACCCCCTTCTCGGTGTGAAGGGAGACGGCAAGTCCAAGAAGAAGACGGCAGGTCGGCCTAAAGGCTCCAAAGGTAAAGACAAAGATTTCCCCTTCAGGCCAAAGCCCTACAGGGGCGAACGGCCCTCCTATCCTGTGGAAGCCCTGGGCAGCACTGGCTCGGGAGTAGGAGGAGGAGGGATGAAGGGCAGAGCAGAGGGGGGCCTAGCCACAGGTAAGCATGTGACTGCCCATGATGCTTAGTGTGGGAGCTACGCTAGTCCTGCTACCCTGCTAGTCTGACTGCCGCTTCACCAGCCTGGCCTATTGCCAAACCACGCCTCTATTCCTTCCACCCACTCCAAACTACACATCATTCTGACCAAGTGTCAGCGTGTCATAAAGCTACAGTCTGGACTGTTATCAATTTTCCACCAATGCCACGCTGGTAGTCGGCTGGTGCTTAGTTCACCCCATCTAACAGCTGAGGGAACAATGTGGGGAGCGGAGAGAACAATGTGATGGCAAAACATGATTCTTCAGCTTTATTCTGGGTCATCCAGCACTGGCCCTGTTAATGTAATGGTAAAATGCTGCTTCTCGCCACTGCTCTTTTTTTCACATTGGCCTCCTGTCTCCTGGCTTGTGACGTCACAGTTTATTTCATGCCAGACCACAAAGTTATTTTGGAGGAAACACTCTATTTACACCCTATTTATATGGCCCTATTTACACTTCATGTGTCTTCAGTATTTGGGTGTTATCCAGATAGGACGACAAAAGTACAGATGTAAAATGCACCCAAGACTTCTTCTGCTTAGGAGTTCACCAAACAAATTTTGTTCTAAAACAAATCTCACTGAAACTGTACATTCAGAAAACTAAAAGAACACTTACATTCATTTAGTAGATTAGTCTGGCATCCTATACATTAAATTATAGCTACAAATACAGCTGGACAGTTTGCAGCTCAGAGCACATGGTGCAACAAACAGTATTCAGTCCAGTTGAAAGTGTAACATTTTCCATGAAACAATTAATTATTCCTTTAAAACATTTTTAGATACTCGCAGGCAAATAGTGTCCTAGGGCAAAGCGTAACTCATAAGAAGAGTACCAGGAACACAATGTTTCTTGCTGCATGGATGGAGCATACCCACTCGACAATTTAAGTGCTTTGGCACTTTAAAGGAGCTCTTTACTGCACACAATACTGAAAATGCACACACAACAGTTTTAACTTTGGAAAACAATATTAAAATAGCATCCTAAATGAAGGCAGCACACAGATTATGAAGCCAGTTATTTTGTTTCAAATTCATGTTGACAGTGACTTTGATAGCACACAATGACAAAATGACGTACAAATAGATAGCTGATGCATGCCCATGCCCCCCCATCCCTATCCTTAACCACCACCACCACCAACCTCACCAGAAGCGAGTTTTCCTCTTGATCCACTTATCTTTCCTTTGATCCCAACAATCGGAGAAACATCCAGACCCCTGATGCTGCGCTACGGTGCACTGCTGTACAGATGATACTGACTGGTTGAGGAGCAGGCCTGTCTTCCTCCAGACATAACACTTTGTGTCCACGTCAGTGTTCAGTGTTTTTTCATTTGGCCATTAGCGACAAGATTGATGATGCGTTAAGTATTTGAGAATCTCCTAGGTCCCTTTGTCAAGTGAGGAGATCCCAAGCTCCCATGGCAGCTTGGGATCTTCTATTATCCACTCTGCTAAACGGGCCTGATTTTTGCTGTTATGTAGTTGTCTTTCTGCCAGGTCGTTCCATCACCACAGAGAACCTCAGAAGTTCAGAGTGACCATCAAGTTCTTAGTCACTTCCCTGACAGAAGTCCCTCTGGCTTGCGTGTTCAGTTTCACTCCAGTTTCAGAAAGCCTTGGAAGTCTTCTGGACCTTCATACCTGCACAAATTTTCCTGAATTTTTCCCAGACCTGTGCTTGTATACAATCTGAAGTGTACAGACCTTTGACCTGGTGGCTTGATTTTGTTCAGTGTGGGAATGCCAAATATTCCAAGATATGCCAAGAATATTTAGTTGCTGATTCGTTTATTAATTGCCATTGATATTTAAATGATTTAGTTTTAATAAATTTGTGTTGGGGATCCTAAAACCTGCTTTTCTTTGTCAGTATTGACTTGATTTCACCTTTGAGGATGAAGACTTTCAAAATGTTTTGGCATACACCACAACTGAAGCTTTAAATGTCAACTGCTGCGTCTGTATGAGGAGCTGCAGTAACCAACAGGTGGCAGTGCAATCATTTATTGTTTAAGTTTTGTGTCTCTGAAAATCTGAGCAATATGTACCATCACAATGTGATTAGGAAGTATATTTTTGGCTCTTGTAGCCAGAAGGAAATTTTCCGTGTTTTAAATGATTTTCTCCCAGTTCTCCGCTCCCTTCATTGCTTTATTCACTCCAGACTGTGGTTTTATAACTTTTCAGCTCTGCTAACTTCAGCCTCACTCTGCCTGGTTCGACAGCTTATAAATCGTGGGCTACATACATTTATAAAAAACCATAATAGTGACGGGGTGAACCCTGCAAGCTAGTCTACACCTACTTCCTGCTTCCTGCTTGGCCTTCAACCCTCCTGCTCTCACTCCCACCTCGCTCCTTTGGGCTTTGTCATGTTGTACACTGCTGCTCAGCTTGATTTGTGTCTGCATATGATAGACATTTGTGTTGACAGTGATTATTAATGTAGTCAAAAATTCACTTTAATCATTATTACTGGTAATGTATGAAGTCTTGTGTTGAACTTTAGTTATCAGCGTAAATTTAGGTTGTACCAAATAGACCTAAAGAGTCACTAAGACTAATGCTGACCTTAAAGACTGAGTGGAGAGTGGACAGTGGAGTGATATCCAATGTTTTTTCTTCAAACGTGCAAAAATTTGTGATTTGTTCCTGCTAATCAGTGTCTTCTTTGCAATAGTTAAGATAATCCATGTGTTATTGACAACAGTTTTTTGAAGTTCAATCTGCCCCTTTTAGGTTTTTTCCAAGTAAAATTTCACCATTAAAAATCAATGTTTAATAAAGTTTATTAGTTTAAACTTTAATAATGAATTAAACTCTCCTATTAAGCTCAGCAGGATGAATAATGGTTAATAAAAAGTAATACACTCCAACCACGGCCGAAATGATAATAACTGCTTAACTGTAATAAATAACAGAACAGCATATTGATTAATAAGAAGTAAGAAAGCCCCTTGTTTGTGCTCTCGTGCTCCCTGCTAAAAATCTGTCTATTGGCTCACACCCGACGGTGGGGCCACTGTTTTAAGTGTATGTTTCCATGCTTTTCTCACATATTAATGTTGCGTAACAGACTACATTTCACTCTGTTGGCGTAGATTCTTTCAAAATACTGCCAGGTGTCCATTGCAAATTTCCTTTGGTGAGGCCATCCTATTAGCACAGCAATTGTTCATGACTTTTATTCAGGCAAAATAGGGCCAACAGAAGACACCAAGGGACCTTTCAGTCTAAAGACTAATTTCTTGGCCATGTCCGTTCCACTCACCATGTGCTGTGCACTGATTGTATATCACATGGATTTGTGACAGTAACTTATGCTTTATTGGAGGCAAAGTTGCACAATATTCACTTCATACTTTCGGTCCATCGTAGGTCAAGATGCATTTTTAAGTCAAGTATTAACATAAAGAACAGTTGTGGAAATCCTTGAACAGCAAGTAGCAAGATTGGGGAGTAAACAAACGTATATGAATGCATTAGAACCACTTTTTGTCAAAATTATCTCAAAATCCTGACAACAATAAATGAAATTTTCTAAATCTTGTATATGTGGCTCTAGTAATCCTGACATAAGCCCATCCAATCATTTCACTTGGATCGAATGAAATGATTGGATGGCCGACCTGCATGTTACCTACGGAGCTGTCTGCACGTCCACTCATTGCGCATGAGCGGTGTCTTCCACAACACATGGCAGCCAAACTGCCACAGTAAAACATACTGCTTTCTTACATGTGAAGGGCGCATTAGGGCGATGGTAGGTAAAAACAGTCAAATTCTCTGGGATTATGAAGTCACAAATTTGGGTATCCCGTCTAAATCCACATTGTGCTTTCATTGACTGACTGGCATGGAATGATATAAACAGATGTGCAGCTCTTCGACTAAACTGTGTGTACATCAGTTCTACAAGCAGTCTGTTCTTTTGTCAATTTGATCTTTTGAAATATAGATGGCCTTTTTCCAGTCAAAGAGCATACACACCGCTGGTATCTTTTACATTCGGTGTCTGACAGTGTGTGTTCTTCTTATTTCTGCAGGTAGTCTGCTTTCACAGTCGTATAAACAGCATGATATTGGAGGGATGGACTGATCGTTGCCATGTATTGTCAGGACGACCAACAGGCAAAAAACAGACAGTCCAATGTGATGTAAAAACTGTCAAGTGTGGTGTTCAGACTGTTTCCTGTCCCATCCAGAGCACAGCTTCACAGTACACCATTGAACCTCGATCACTGAGGAGCTGGCAAAGAGCCACATCATTTCCTCTGTCTCCTTTTATGTAGATTGTTATGTTTTCTAGAACACGAGCATGGCCACTGCTTATGTTGGCATAATGCATAGTTCTTGTTTTTATACGTATTAAAACGTTCAGATTTCTCAATATGCTTCTGTCTGACTTTCTTTCTATTTTGAATGTAATTGTTCAATTATAGAAAATAAAATCAGCCAGAATGTAACAGTCAGGTTCAGTACTACACAGTATTCTAATGGAAAAGCACATAGATAAGCGGATTTGATACCTAGTTGTTTGTGTCACCTGTGTCAAGCTGCACGTTTAATGTTTTGTCCTTTTATATAATCAGATATTACATAGTATTTAGCATAAGATTTTAACAGTACAAATAGAAAATTAATGAAGGCAAAGTACTGATACCCAGCCAAAGAATATCACTTTGACCTCGTGGCCCTTACCCCTGACCCTAATTACAGGAAAAGATCCATAAAATGGAAATAATCGAAAAGAGGACATACAAAAAGGGTGATTTAATCTTGAATTACAAAGTCAACATCAGGGGAGGGCTGGATTGAATTTTTGAGACATGAATCATATTGAAAAGAGATTGTAATTGGATTTCTGACAAAAAGGAAAACTAAACAAACTGTATGCCACATAAACCAATTCTGATAATTTTATTTGGAAAAACATTAAAATCCCTTCCAAAGTGCATGTCAGTTAAATTAAAATGCTACAAGGCAGTTCTGATTGGCTGAATCTACTGAAAAATAATAACAGGATTCCCTGTGCATCCATGTAAACTATGTCCCCATATGACTGCCTGAATAGGAGAGGAGCAAAAATGTTATGATTTTTATCCCAAAAAATCAGAATTACATCACACAGTCAGAATTCACTGGACATGTGGATTGTATTTAGAGAATTATTGGCATGAATAGTGTCAGTGTAGTGAGCCATAAATACTATACCCGTATCCGCGACCTCAGACGTTGTTCCTGGACTCTCTTGGAGCCACTCACCCAGTTTGGGGGTCACAGCCCCAAGTGCCCCTATTACTGCTGAGGCCACTTTGGACTTCACCATCTGTATCCGTTCCAGTTCCCTTTTCAGCCCTTGGTACTTCTCGTTCTTCTCATGCTCCTTCTTTCTGGTGTTGCCATCAGGGTTGCCACATCTATCACAGCAGTTGGTTGGCCAGCAGCTGCTTGTATGTCTGAAACTTGAATTGACTTCCAGTTAGTGTTTGGCACAGATGTTCCTGTACCTTATTCCAGCCGCCTCGTTATACCTCTCAGTGTAAGCTGTCCCAGCTTGCATCTTCCAACCTGCTGCTGGTCTGTCTCCAGGGCATCTTTGCACAGCCTGCACCTTGGGTCCTGCCTGCTGTGGTAGACCCCCGCCTTTATGGATCTGGTCCTTGCAGTGGTTCTTTCAGCTGAGTAGATGATGCCTGTGGATGTTCTGTTTTGTGGCTGCGGCAAAATATGGGAAAAGTAAAGGGGACCGGTGGTCACCGATCACATTTCAAACGGACTTGTACAGTTTCAGCAACAGGCAGGCTGATTAGTGGTCTTTGTGATACTCTGGAATCCCACTTATTATCTCAGTTTGTCAAACAAATGTGTGGCTTACTGACCATGACCGACTAAACATTCTGGCTTTTGTTTTATGATGTCCACAAGTCACAGATGTGCCGTTTCCAGTCGGATATTGAGGCCAAGATGAATGTCTTCGTTTCTTGTTTATGTTTCACTGAAGTGTGTAAAATCTTTACATATTTGAAGCCACTGAACATGCGTGACCTTTGCTCAAACAGGCTGTATAACACCAGACCATGAAAGAGAGAATGTTTTGTTTTGTTTACGTTTTTTTAAAATTTTGCTCTACTTGCTGCAACATCCAGCCCGTATCTGTCACACAAGGTTGCATCTGATTCCATGTAAATGACCGGAGCCCAGTTTCTCACTGCAGGAGCAGATTCCCAGAGACATGCAGAGCGTGTCGTGATCATATTATGTAATTTGTGACAGGGGGGCTGTTAGACTAAATCTGTAGAATGCAACTGGAAGTGAGTGCAGCCACCCTGTCTCTGTCTTAGTAAGTACTCCAAATCATTTGATAAACAGCAGCGAGGAATGCATCCTGAAACCAAATCACTGAAAACACTCCAGCAGCCTGCAGGAATTTAACAACCGAGGGCAAATCTCATGAGAAAAATGTTTACACATCCAGCACTGGTTAGTTTGAAATCTTTGACTGTATTGTTTGTGTCCAGGGTTAGAAAATACAGAATTATAGATTAAGAGCTGCATTTGATCGCTGTCCGTCCATGTTTTGATCAACTGTCACGCTAGTTCATATGGAGAATGTCTTGACCTGTCTACTGTTTATGGTCTAGACAACAATCTGTTCAGTTTTATCGCTAAGAGACAAAACAATTTGAGCACCATTAAAGAGAACAATGTAACCGTGATGTTTATTTTACATCTCTTAAAGTAACTACATTTTTATTTTTTTCATTTGAGTCATTAAGTGAATGAAATTGCATACATTAGGGTAAAATCAAGTCAACAAAATGTTTTATTATTTGCATGAGTACAACGGTTTTTAGGTTACAACCATTTATCTTGATCACTCATTTAATGAAAATTATTATTATTGCATAAAATGCCACATCTCACCTCAATTTCATTTCATATAGTAAGTAATATGTTAAGTTGTTAAGTAATTTGAAGGGTGCATGTTTGTTTTGTCGTTATTTATCGTAGTCATATCTTCTTTTCTTTTGTGGTTTCCTGTCCTATTATCTGCTCCATTGCACCCAGTGTTCTTACAGATCCTTGTCGCTAGGGGGCACTGTGCTCTTTCACGCTCTCCGCCGCAGCTACGCCCCCTCCCTCCGCGCAGCAGCAGTGCCTCAGTAGTAATCTGGTCGCCGCGCTCTCCACCCGCGTCCAGTGTCACGGTGCCACCGGGAGCGAAGCGTCAGAACGGAGGAACACAGCAGCCACCGTCCCTGCGGTTCACGCCACATTCCGCCGCGGGCAATGAAATCAGGACACTGAAGCGGGACTTCACGACAAACGCAAAAATGACGGTTGACTTTGAAGAATGTATAAAAGATTCCCCCCGATTCAGGTAAGGCGACAGCACAGCGGTGCGCAAAGATGGCACACCTTCCTTTTACGCACGATTTTTTAAAGGTGGCAACTGAACGTTCGCGCTCACGATGTGCTGTGGCATCAACGGACGAATGATACAAAATGTGCTGATGATGATGATCCTCATCTGCTCTGTGTTCAGAAGCATATGGTTGCCATTTTTAGGAGATGGATTCGTTTTTCTATATAATTGACATTTTCTCGGTGTCTTTGGTTACTAATTTGTGTAATTATATTGCAACCGCGATTGGCCGTGCGTCCTTCGTGTGATTGTCTTTGCACGCCGGTAATATTTGTGAATGTGAGCTGGAGTCTGTGAACATGGAGGATCAGTCTGTCGAGTATCGAGTGCACGAGTAGATAACAATGCTACACGATTTTCAACGGTGAAATCTGACTTCAGTCATCAGTGTCATTAGCAGGATTTGACAAAGTCCCGCTCCTTCACTGAAGCATTATCAGTAACATCAATAAGCAGGAGTGGGCAGCACAAGGGCTGAATGCAGCAGGCGTACAGGTTGGATGCGGTCCGTTCATGTGTTCATCCTGGACGTGGAGATGCCCTTGCAGCAGCAGCAGCAGCAGCAGCAGCAGCATCAGTGGCCTGGCTGGCACAGAGACAGCAGGCTGTGGAGGACACTGTCTCTTTGCAGGGACGGAGCTCACATCCTGGGCACGGCTCCAGCTGTTGTGTCCCCGGCCCTCTGGATGGTTGTAGCCGCTCTCTGTCCACGTGCCAGTCTGGCTTCGCTCCTGCACAGACTGAATGAAAAGAAGCGGAACAGATTCTAGCAGCATCTAGGCCAGGGATACCCCGTTCACCGTGGCAGGGAGGTGGGCCGCATGTGTGGACTTATTGAGCGGATACATGCTGAGAGATGTTTATTTAGTGGATTTGTATATTTGTGGTATCCTTTGTGTTCCTCTATGTCAGCGTCTGCATCTTGTTGGCACTCTGTGGTTCTCTTTGGCATTTTGTTACTTTCCCCTCTCTCTCTCTCTCTCTCTCTCTTCCTCTCTCTCTCTCTCGCTTCCTCTCTCTCTCTTCCTCTCTCTCTCTCTCTCTCTCTTCTCTCTCTCTCTCTCTCTCTCTCCCGCTCCCGCTCTCAAACACAATCAAACCTGTACTTGTTTGTTGAACGTTGTATACATCTGGAGGTCAACAACAAGAGAGACGGAGGCAGACAGACAGACATCCAGTCTCCTGCCTCCGTGATGAATGACTGAGGCTGAGGGTCACAGGAAGAGAAACGACACACACTCAGACTTTTCTCCCTTCCTGTCCTCTCCACTTTCCCATGCTCTTTATAAGGATTGTCATTTGGAAAATTCCACTGCTGACAAAGGAAGCTGAGGTTGCCGTTTCCTTGGCTTTTTCATGAGTCAGGAAAATGTGAAGTCACGACGAAAGTGATTATGACGAAAAAAAGGATTAATTGGCTGATTACCGTCATGTTGAAATGCCCCTCAAAACAATACAGAGGTTTGCTGCAACGCAACAGAGACATCACGTCACAGATTGACACAATGATGTCATTCTTCATATTGACCTCTTAAAAATCAAAGCATTGCCCAAATAGCAAATCTAAATTGCCTAAATGTTGTTATTGTTGTTGTGTAAATGAGAAACCTGTAATCATAAGAAGTCTGAGCGGTCTGCCAGCTGTCTTTCCCTTCCTGGTGTCATTATTGCGAAACAGGAGTGCGAATGGGAAAGAACCAGTTTTCCACACGTCACCACGAACAGCTCACACTGTGACTCGCCGCATGTCTTAACACGCATGTTGTCAGTCCTGGAAGTGTGTGTCTGGGATTGGGCGTGCATGAAAGAATATTTAAGGTATGACTGCACACTGCATTCTATTCCTCACGTTTAATCCTCTTCACTTCCGCCCTGCCTCCTATTCAGATACATCAGCCGCTCCATTCATTCATTCATTCATTCATTCAAACGTCGCCTCGGAACAAGCCTGTGCACCATCTAGTTGATGTGACCTCATCCAAAATGAACATTACCTCCACTAAGTCACACTCAGGATGTGATCATATTTCCACAGTGTTTGTAAATCACTTTAGACACGGCTGTAGCTTCACCACGCGGCTAGCAGTCAAGCTACATCAGATTTGGATGTTTGGATTTCTGTTATTGATGCTGAAGCCTTCTCAGTGACCGTTGAATGTTTTTGTGTGAGCAATACGAATATGTGTACGTGGGTGTGAGCTGTTGCCTAGCAACAGGTACTGTAAGTGGGAAAAGATAAGTGAGTGTTGAATCTATGAATGGCAAAGGTGTATATCTGTGATAAGTGCAGATATTCTACAGAACGTCTCTGTGAGGAGCAAATAATCAAGCACAGCATCAAGCAGGACCTGTCACACACGTCAACCTCGTTCACGCTACGCTGGGGGAATGTGGCCCATGTGGCCTATTTTTTTTTCTGATCAGATTTGGACTACTTCATGTGGTCGTAGATCAGACAGATTTGAGCCACGCTTCAGTGAGAGCAGTCAGATCTGATGTTTGGTGGGAGGGTTTAACGTTTTGTGCACAGTTGTTGATCCCTCATGTCATCATTCAGTGTCAGGAAGAGGCGCAAAGTTCAACAGCTGGTTAGCATTTGTGGAGATGCGTCAACGTAATCCAAACTGGAAGGATAGTGTGGTAATGGGACGCTGTTTGAAATGATATCTGAGGATGGCCCATCATTGATACTTCAGCTCTTGGCTGCGGATTGTCTCATCGTTTGTTGTGACATTGTGTGGTTTGTTGTTAAATGTGTGATATTGTTTTGGTGATGAGCACACGTGGGAAGGTTGGAGGCAGATATGGAAGACTGAGAGCAGCCATGAGAAAAAGATGGGATCTGAGCTAAAAATCCGGATTTGTGGTGTGACTGTAGCTACGGTAATGATATTGAGCCGACACTGTGATGCGTGCAGATAGCAGATTAAAGTTTCTGCTGGCGTTATCTCAGTGAGTGTTTGTGTGTGCAGCTGGTAGATCGGGAGCCCCGACCTCACCTGTCTGTCTCTTGTGTTTTCTCTGTCGGCGTCCAACCCACGCATACCACGTCCTACTGTCCAGACAGGTCGAGTGAGTTTATGACATGCAGGAAGCAACATGAGAGTGAGCGGCGGTGGAGTGAATTCATACCGTTTACAGTTTTTCACCACCGCCGGAATAATTAAATAAGTGACGAAACCGGAGAACATGGCCGTATAGACTTTTATCTTTTATCAGTAATTACAAACACATTCATTTCTCATCGGTTTGTGTTTCACCCCTGGGCTTCCTAATCTGATCATTTCTTCAGGCTGTGGCCAGCTACAGTGTAACATTTGGTAGATGTACTGTACTTTCCATTTTGAAAGTAACGCTTCTATTTAGTCGTGCGTTTACGTTTATTTATACATGCATGTCAGCACAGCAAGACTTCCTGCTCAGAATGTACATTTTGCTCTGCTCTGTCTGTCTTTGCTGCGTTGGTGTCTGTTTTACCCCAATCAATCGGACGTGTATGGCCTCTGTGGTTGCTATGGTTACATGTCTGAACAAAAAGGGGCTGAATTCACACCTTAAACCTCACCGTCCACAGGAAAAGTATCAATTTATAAGGTTAAATGGGGCAAAGTATGGACTCCTTCCTTTATGCTGCACTCGTGTCTTTATTTTTATCAATTACTGTATATATTACTTGAATATTGAATATTAATTTGTATGTGTTATCTTTACAAACAGACATTGCTTAAATCTGTAGCCTTAAATGGAGTCATAATTATAATACATAACAAATATTGAAGTCTCAAGAATGCCTTGAATTTCTCATAAAATTCTGTTAAGACTAAATGAAAAAAAACAAACACAATCTTAAAAAAACTAAAAGCGGTTCTCAATCACAAAACAGGTTTGTGTCCTTCTTATCCGAAGTATTTCCTCATGTATTGGCAGATTAAAGTGATCTCATGTCTGTCTGGTGCCATGGTTTCAATGAACTGTCCCTACACGCAGCATCTTGTCTAATCCTCCCCGTGCTCATCGCCTCGTCTGAGATAATGAATTCCTATTGGTCAGCCACCTGTGAAATATGTAAATGTGCATCAAGCTGCCGTCTCTAATTGGAGGAGGGAAATTAGCACAGCTGTCGTCAGGGGTGACCGGTGGCTTCGGCGGCCGTGGCATACCTCTCCCCCTGGATGTAGGAAGAGGCTCATATTTCACTCACACAGCTGGTTACTAAGCATGCCAGCAGGCAGGTGTGTGTGTGTGTGTGTGTGTGTCTGTGTGTGTGTGTGCCACAACTGAGAGCACACTTGTGTCCTTGAGAAAGTTGAAAAGCATTGTGTGACCTTGAAGTAGTAAAGGTATTAAGTCCATACTCCCCTGACACACACTGACATTGATGCACAGCGTGTTGTCTCTCGTGAAGATGGGCAATAAAATGTCTCTGTGCGCCCGTCATTCTCCTCTGCCTGTCGTAGCCTTCATCTAATCTCGGAGAAAACGTCTTTCAAAGACAACTTCAGCAGGAATAAATCCTCCCTAGAACACCGAGTCCTTCAGAGACATTATCTGGCTGATGTCAGGGCCTTCGTTCACACTCACTCCACGTTAATGCATCCCTGTACTAGGAGCTCCCCGGCCCAAGGAAAACCACCCCGCTGTCTTCAAATCCTACCCTCATACTGTCCATATATGGAGGTGCTACATCCCCGTTAAAGCCTGTATCAGTTCTCTCTTCGTTAAAGAAGACACAATTGCTCTGCTTGTTCTTTAAATCACTCTGAAGTCTAATAAGTTCCATCTCTGCTTACTGGAAAACATCATAAAACGGCAAGCAAATCTCCTGCATTTGGCCCCATTCTTGAAGGATTCATTTCACATGCAATAGGTTTCACTTTGAAGTTATAGGAAGGTCAAACCAATCAGTGTATGCTGGGTTTGGTCCCACACACAGCGAGATGTATTTACATATGTTTGATCTGTGTGAGCGCAATCCTCCCGGCGTCCATTTTAAGCAGAACAATGTGCTGAAGTGCCACAAAGCACATTGTCAACAACTCCAAGTTCCTCTTCAGATATTAAGGTAGTTATGACATGCGTGCATAGAGAGACAACACGAAGGGAAGCTGACCCCCATCAGGTCACTATGGAGGTTTTTGGAAACGTTGAAAACCACCGTGGTGACTTGAGAGACAGGGTTTCATAAAAAACAGCAGCCAAGGAAACAAGACCAGACTCAACGTTGTCCTCAGACGCTCCACCAAATCTTCCTAAAAAGTCACAATCGACATAGAATGTGACAGTCAGAATGCAACGATGCTCCTGACTGGCTGTGCAGTGTCGGTCTGAAGCCGTTTTCACCAATCAGAAAAGGAACACAGGTGTGAAGGGTAATAATATAGAAAACCTAATAGACAACACCGTGCTTTATGTTGAGAATTTTGGATTCTGAGTACCATTGTAGTACCGCATTTACATATAAGCGATAAAAAGCTTTGAAAGGTCAGAGGAGTCACGGGCAGGTACGTTACTGACCTGTAGCATTTCAGTTTTTTTCTTTATTTACTTCCCTCTTTCCTTTTCTTCCTCTGAAAACATGACATTTACCAAAAGCAGAGCGAGATTCTACCCTTTTTTTTTTTATACTTCACGTCTCACACTACCATCACTACTATATTTTATTTACTACTCATGCCTTTACCTAATCTGGAAGCCCGAGCTGTACTTCCATCTTTTACAGAATTTGAGAACCTGCTGTCTTATATAACAGAGCAGATGGAGTGACGGTGATGACTGCTGGACATGTTTGTAGTTACTCCTAATGAAGTTACAGCTGACGTGAGTAACTGTCCTCATCACCGTCCTCCTCCTCCTGTGGGAAGCATCAGTTGACCATTTGACCAAGTGTCAGAGAAAAGACAACACAGGCCTTCAGGATTTAAAATATCTGACATCCTCCATCAGTTCTCATGAATTTTTTAGTTCCCGCTGCATGTGTAAAGGTCGAGGGCTCGGTGGCTCAAACTGTGAACTGCGGGGAAGTCGTCTTTCATGTTAGACCCAGGAAGAATTGGTGGTACTTCAAAGCATTTGTGGCAGCGGAGATGTGGAGTTAGTGGGCGGGGGGAGAGGGAGGACTAGATTTGACATTCCATCACCTCTCAAATGAGATGATCTGTTGTGTGTTTTTAGGTTCAAACTAATATTATTTATCTGTTTAAAGGCAGTGAGTTATTTCAGTCTAACATCGAGTCCCTGCACTCCGAACTGGATCACAAAATTAGAGCCATGTGGTGTGGCATCTGACACCACACGGATGGGAACATGGAAGCTCATCCGCAATCTCATGCTGTTAATTAAACTCCGAAATCAGGGAAATGTTTGACCACAGTGTGGCTTTAGAGTAACATTTTCGTGCACATAGTCGTAGTGTAGTGTGTTTATTTGGAAATACCGTGAACGTGGCAACGCTGAAATGATGCTGGAATCCAGTGCCATCGTTTCTAAATCAGCCTAATTTAGACGCGAGAAGGCGTCGCGCCCTGACCGCCCCTAATATACGGTATGAGAGCGAGTGTGTCACTGCGGTCTCTTCCTGTCACAGGTCGCATAAGAACCGCAACGCGTCTAGAAGGGATTTATTATTAGATTAGAATGTAACTAATGACAGCGGTCAAATCAAAAACCTTGAACAGCTCACGAGTAACTTTGTGAGGGCTGTGGGGTGGATCAAATATCCTTTATGATTTGAAAAATGACTTCATATTACTGGAAAGAGCTCCACCATAAGGTCAGCTGTGGTGTATCATTAGCAGATGTAGTGGTCCCTTCTTGAACTGGAGCTATGGCGTCCCGGATCAAATTGCGTTGCTGTCATGCCTTACGTGAGTGTAAAATGCGGTCAAACAGAACATTCTCACAGCTCTCCTGCTGTCTCACAGATCATTGTGAGCCTCTTGCGGGATTTGAAATCCTGTCAGTGCCTGTTGTAACTTGAATCAAACCGATCAAGTTAATTATTTACTCCTCAACCACCTACTTTATTCAACTTGGCTTTATGTGCTAATTCCTCTATAAAAACCTTTGCGTATCCTTAGGGTGCCCCAGTTTTAAAACTACTGTTGTTTCTCTTTAACTCTTCATTTCGAGGCTTTTCCAGTTTCCAAATGTGCAGCTTTAGCGCGTTACGGCCGTCCTCTGTCCTGATTCGGACATTTGGTCAAGAATTATGAGTGAAGAGCTGCAGAGTAAACGGGTCGTCAGAATGGAATAGGTGGCCTGAGTTCAGACTCACCTCATACTTAGATATGCACGGGTGAAACATCCCAACATATTAGTGCATGTATGCACAAATGCATGAAGTCGTCAAACATGTAGCAGCATGTGGGCATGCAGCAGTGGAACACATTCAAACCTTTACAACGATACACACAGGCATGATCGGCAGAGATGTACACGTATTATTATTTGTAGTATTTGTATTATTTGTACTGGGAACCAATTTACTAAGGCTTGAGTAAATTGTATTCTTTCTGGAGGGTGCACCCGCAGGAAGGGGTCCAAATGGCGTGCCGGTATGAAGTCTCCTCAGTTCAATTTCATTCATTTCGCACCAAACGAAGAAAAAGTTGTAGACAGGAAATGGACCCAGAAAGTAGCAGTGATGACGACATGACTTTGATAACTTTGAGAGAGATCACGGTTGATCCTGTCCTTTTGA
>OMNV01012809.1:88856-101884 GCA_900303265.1 Brotula barbata
ATGACACATTAAAAGCTGTTTCACACCAGTCCGATATGAAAATGCCTCACGGATTTGCAATTTTCCAGATATAAAGCATGCACAGCGTGTCCGGTATAAAGTCTCCTCAGTTCAAATTCATTCATTTTGCACCAAACGAAGAAAAAGTTGTAGACAGAAAATGGACCCAGAAAGTAGCAGTGATGACGACATGACTTTGATAACTTTGAGAGAGATCACGGTTGATCCTGTCCTTTTGAGTGTAGAACATTAGGGTGATCGTATCATTCCATGCGTCAGGCAGCATTTCAGGATGTCGGTATCACGGTTTGAGCGTATAAAACAGGAGCTGGGACACTGGAACGATCAGGTTTTCACTTATTTTTCCGGATAGTGTTTGGAAAATGTGTCATCATACAGAGCAAACACTCTCATCGGTCCAGTCTGTAGTTTGGCAGACGGAGTTCCAAAGACAGCGAAGCAATTCCGGATTTTTTTCTTGCAGCACAAAAATTCCATCCTGGTGTGCAAGCTTCCATTAGAATGCAAGAAATCATACTTTATAAATTTGTAAAAATTCTGCACTTGTTGTCAAACGGCTCATTCATGTCGGCAGCTACTGCCGTGATCTAAGTCGGCCGTTTGTATCAGCCTCAAAGACCTTGTACCGAACTTATGTTCCGCATTAATTGAAGGCTGCGGGCTCTCTCCTCTGAAGAGGCCTCCAGTTTCTTTCAAGTGTCGGGGTCAAGCGATGGAATGTTCAAATCTTCTGAAAAATGTTCCATTGTGTCACCTTTATTAAGAGATTCAGATGTGTACAAATTGGCATGAAAAGAAGCAAAAACTTTCTTGAGCTCAGGCGGATCAGTAGTGGGGAAATTTGAGGAATTGTACACCTGAGTGATAAATTGAGGGGCTGTCTGACACCTAATCTGCACACACAGATACACACACTCACATTTGTCTGTTGTTTGTCATATGATGATAATTGGTTAAAGAAAGCCAGTCAACCACACGTAGCTGTTTGTCATCAACACAATGTGGGAATTCATGGGTGCTGCCAAGGCCTGTACACCTTCAAAAACAACTCAACTGGTTTGAACATATGACAGAGCCCAAACACACAATGAGAGAGAGAGAGAGATAGTCACGTCTTCTCCATCTGTGTGTCATCTCCTTTAATGGGCGATCCTCTCTTTCGCTGTGTAACTTTCACATTTATTCTTTCTTCCACTTTCTTTCTGACATCGGTCCTACCGTCACTCTGTGATGTGGATGTGGGACGGATATGAATCACTGGACCGATGGTGACAGCAGATAACCCGGCTGATTAGAAGGAAGAAGTGAGAGAATGGATAGAGGCATAATAGATTACTGACATAGATAGAGAGATGGGTTGATTGGAGGGACAGATACGGAGAGTCAGATTAGGTCATACCCGCATCAGGATTATTTTTTTAAATATATTTTATATTTCAGAGAATCAGAAGTTACATGGTTGGCTGATGTGGAAACATTATAAAACATGAATGACACTCTGCTGATCGTATTATTTAGAGAGAGAGAGAGCTAGACAGCTGTCATTTCAGATGCCGGATGCTGCTCGGGCATGGTGTGACTAAAGTGACAAATGAAATAGTTATGTGGCCTGCTTTGGTACATAGTGTGTGTGTGTGTGTGTGTGTGTGTGTGTGTGCGTGCTGACTGACTCTTTCACATCTGGGACCCAGTTGAACATATGGTTCAGATTTGGTCAGACTTTCGCTGCCTTGTAGTACTCCTCTCCCAGCTTTTGTCCTCTGTTTAACTTTTTTCTGTTTTCTTGTTTTATTTTCTTTTTCATATGTTGCCGATTCTTATTTCGTTAACTCCTCTCTCTCTCTGTCTTTCCCGCCCTCTTTATCGCACTCTCTCTCTCTCTCTCTCTCTCCTCCTCCCACGCTCCTGTTGCTCGGGGGAATATGTGATGCTGTGCGGAGGAAGTTCAGCTGTAATACGTCAGAATGTGGACGTGAATTTGCACCAATAACTCTTTAGTGCCGACTTCCCGTGTGTTTTGGCATTCGCCGTATCACCATAACACACTTTAAACCACTTGTTTGATTTTTTTTGGCGCTTCCTCCGTCCTGTTTAGATGAATTACTACATGTTGAGACATTCATCACTGATGGTTCCCTTACAGGTTGTTGACACAGGCTCGCTCTGTTTTTGGCAGGCCACCAATCCTGATCCTCGCTGAAACCAAACACCCCTGCAGTGCCGAAGCCATGAGTGTGATTGACAAGCCAGTCGTCTGTAGAGACACTGGATAAGACAGGAGCGCTGATTGCTCCCTCACACGCTGATGGATTCCCTGCTCTGATTCCCATTCCCATACTCCGTGTTATCCGCTCGGCGTTTCCGTCTCAGGTCTCGATGGAATTCCTCGTAACCAAATGAAAATATTCCCATCTGCCGCGTCAGTATTAGATGTTCCCGCTCTTACGCTTTCTGGACCTATCACTCCCGCCCCCACAACCTCACACATGCACTCATTCATAGGAAGAGGGAGCTTCATCCCATTTGTTCAACGGATCCCCATTGCGGACGAGCGAAAAATCAGAACAGCTGAAGCCGAGTCGCTGCTGGGTAATGGACAATAGGAACAGGAAGGAAGGATGACCATGCTCAATATACCATTGCCTGGGTATGTGGGCGTGTAAAGCGCCACTGCAGGAATGATAGTGTGTGTCTGTGTGTGTGTGTGTGTGTGTGTGTGTGTGTGTGTGTGTGTGTCGCCCTGCTGCATATGTTACTGTAAAACAGACAGATGTACGGAGCTGAACAGGGAGGTTCTGTGAGAGAGATTCCGGCCTGAGAAGGGAGATTAACAATCGACTGCATGTGAAACGAGCAGAACTGGAAGTTTCATGGTCACTGCAGATCGTGGTTTACTTTGGACCGCAAAGCAACAAACCAGATCACAGCTCTGGCGCTCACATCTGCATTTCCACAGCAGCTCGACAAAACCTTATTTTCCTGTCAGCTCAGTTGTGTAATAATTTGCTTCAAATGGTGAAAACATGGTAAAGAATCATAAACTGCACTGCTTCCCAGAAAAATATACCACTGTGACACTTTGGCCTCATTACAACGTTCATGATGTTTTGGATGCAATAACGCTAAAGATTCCACCATTTTAATATATGGCCAGGTTGCCAAAATCAATCTTTCATAGCTTTATAGCCCAATAAGTCTATAAAAGTGTCATTTTTGAAGTGCAGAGTAAGTTTTACTACGAAGAGAACGTATGCAGTCCACTAAAAAGGTCTTCAGTAAGAAATGTGGATGAATTAACAGTGAAAAATAACAATCTTTCCATTATATTTTCCATTATAAAATGTCAAAAACAGCTATAAGTGGTCAAATTTCAAGCTAACATCTTTTTTTTTCTTACCAGCACTCCAAAAATCTAACAATGGAGAGTTGGAACCAGGAAGTGCTTTTCACTGATAACGTGATAAATAATCAAATTATTGTATGAATCTGTTAATGAATATTCTGTTGACCAAATTAGAGACACTTGTTGACAGTAATCTGCATCTAATACTGTATCTGTATTTGTCTGGATTAAAAGCAAAGATTGGATCAGCCACATACATGCACGTAATCAGATCATCATAACCCGCTGGTACCAGGATCAGATCATCTAAACAACAACAAGAGATGGAAAACCACCCAGTCCAACGGGAAAACAAATCATCTACCTGATCAAAAGTGTTCAAGGTTATAACGATTACTACGATTTATTACCGTGAGTAATAAATCATGTTGACAGTGAACCAAATTTGATATAGCTGGCTGGAAAACAAGACCTCAACAAGAGTGTAGCTGTGTGAAATAATCATCTGGGAGTTCGTGTGAGGAGTTTGTAATGTCCGTCAGTGTAATAATAATCCAGGAGATAATCTGAGAACAGACGTGTTTGGGGGGGGGGAGAACAGCAAATCCTTCTATTGAGAAATCACTCCAACACACAACTGTATAAGTTTGTAACTTGGTACACGTTCCAGATCCTGGCTGTCTCTCTCCCGTAGTCTTTGTTTCTCTAGCTGTCTCGGAGTGCGGGGGTCTTGCGTAAGACCACCCCTTGTGTTAATGTAAACCTGTCTCCTCTCCCTCTCTCTCTCCTCTACTACTGGACCCTTCCTCTATTTTCCGTCTCATCTATCTCTCTTTTCTCCAGGTCACACAAATATCCTCCTCTCCTCCCGTCACTGCATTCCTCAGTGGGCTTTGCTTCGTCCTCTCCCATGTTAAAAACGCGGCCGGGTACCATCCCTGTCATCATCCTGCTGGTTCTGAGAAGGCCCAGGGTTTCAATATTGACATTTAATTATGGCCATGAGTCCAAAATAACCTTTTGGGTTTAAATGTCAGTGTAGTTCTGGAAAGCACAAATTTGCCATTTGTGTCACTGAAATTGCATTTTGGCTGAAATAAATCAGCCAATTTTGCCATCAGATCCTGGATATTCAAAGTCTGGACAAAGTCAGATAAGATGAATAAAGACCAAGTTACATGTTTCCTACGTGTTAACCAAATTGTACATATGTTGCCTGTTCAGCAGATTCTTTTTGCGAGACACACATACCATTAGGGGAGTGATTGTGTGTGTGTGTGTGTGCGTGTGTGTGTGTGATTGAACAGCTGCCGATTGATCGGTTTAGTTTGTAGGATTTTGGGTCTTGTTTATTTAGGTGACAAAATCTTTGGCTCTCTGCGTCAACAATTCAAATGTGTGGACTGCGTGGTCTCCCCTGTGAGTTGGTGTGTGTGTATGGTACGTTTGGAAGTGTCCTGTGGTAAATCTCTAATGAGAATGAAGTTAGAGTACATTTTAACAAACAGGGTTGTTTGAGTAACCGCGTGAAGAATACATCATCAGAATAAATACCACAGAGAGAAAATCTTAATCTTCATAATCAACATCCAGTTTCTCCTAATTCATCCATGTGAAATATCCTCTACTCAGTGACAGCCAGCGTCCCTCTTCCTCATTGTTGGCGTGTCGGACCGTTCGTAGATAGAGTTGGTGGCCGTTTCCTCCTTGGCAGATGTGATTGCGGTGTCAACAGTTTTCTTCCACTGATGTTCAGTTGGAGCTGCCAAAGATAACAGAAGGAAAACAGACTGTTCTGCAAGCACCACCATCCTCTGACACACAGCTGGGCCGAGGCAGCACATCTACACACACACAAACACCCATAAATAGACATTCACGCTTCGAACATTTATCTTTCATAGTCAGGCCAAATCTGCCACTATGGGTTTGCGCACAAAGACAGAAATGATCAAATATTAACACACACACTGCCACACTGCATGATGTTGTTTTTGCACCAAGCTATGACCTATCCAGTGAAACAAACATAAATGTCTGTTAAGAGTCCCACTGGTAACACACAGAGGCGTGCGGAAAGAAGGGAGAATGACATTTTACCACTCCAAAGGGAAAACGATAAATCCCACTAAACTCCACCTTAACTCTTCATTCCATCTCATAATTATTAATATACATTACACATAATATATAACACAAATTCACATATTTGCACAGCGTCAACTTAACAGCTGAACACATTTATGGATACGTGTCTTCTATATGAGTTTATGAATATGTGTTTGCATTAGCCTGGGCACATATTCAAGTGTGTGTCTGTGTGCGTGTGTGTGTGCACGTGGGTCAGCGTTGAAACAAAAAGCAGGCCTTATCTGTGCCAGACATTCTTTAGGATGTAAGTTACACTCAGACAGTGCTGTGTGAATAAGAACAGTGGCTCCTTGTGCTTATCAGGTCCGGCGACGAAGATTAATCTCACCTGTAAAACCCTTCAGGCGTCCTCGTCCTCCTCCATTATTTGGATCGGGCTCTATTTCGCAAACAAGTTGACGAACGGGTGGTGATTCAGCGTCTTTTTAAAAAGTCTCTCTGTCTTCTTTTAAGTGGTGGAGGTGATTGGATTCCTAATTTCATCACTTAATCATCACCAGCGTGGAGTGATTGGTGATTATCTCTCTGTGAGGTTATTCAGGAGTTCGTTAATATCTCTTTCGTGCATTGTTTGCTCAGATATCAAGTGTGTTTGACCACACTGAGGAAATACTGTTGCAAAATGTACTGAAGCAACAGCACAGATAATAGCGGTCATTACTCACAGCTGTGTGTAAACGCCTGTGTTCCTGTGAAAAGTAGCTTATGAAAGGAGAATTTATTCCTCCTGTTGCACTCGGCTGCAAATTCAAGCGAGGCGGCGGTCTCGGGCCGCCCGTGTCTGAGACAAAGTCATTCTATAGATGATCCACCCTATAGAACCGCATGTACAATACACCATGGGGGGTTATTATACCCGTCACATGTAGGTTCTTGTGCCTGTTACATTTGTTATATTTTATCAGACATTGCTTGCATTCATGTCCTCTTTGACAAAGACACCGATGTATGAACTATGATGTAAATGTCTTTTCTGTCTGTCCCAGACTTGGTTTGATTATCCGGGCCCTTGAGGGAGACATGGGTGGCTTTGTTCCAACACTGCTCCCCTTGCTGCCAGTCCACCCAACTTCTCCCCTCATTTGGAAGCGTTTTTTATACCTTCGTTCATACATTCAGCTTTCAGAGCGATCAGCCGTCTACTATCTGAACTACACAGCCAAAATATCCATCCTTCCATTATCTGTACAGCTCATCCATGTCAGGGTCCCGGCTGTCATTTGGCACTTTGGTAAAGCACCCAGAGCCGTATTTTCATGCATTCCCCGTACACTCTCGCCTGGCTGGTTTTCAAGTGTACAATCAGGTTGCCGTGACGCCTCATTTGCAAGTATATTTATTAGTTTGTTTCAAAGCCACACCATTTCCATACCGTTGACGAGGCACCGGGCACCTCGGTGCTAAATCCTCCGTGCTTTGCAGTGCTGGCACTTGGCTCGAACTCCATCTTTTTTATTTGTCTTCCACCACTTCACGATTATGTCGTATTTTTGCTTAAACATTTTTTTTAGCAAATTGAATTTTGTAATGACAAAACACTGTTTGATTGGAGGGAGCCAATTTATGGGTATACATGGCCGTGTGTGTAATATTCAGTGCTACTTTTAATCCAGTTTCTGTCACTAAGTGTGCTTTTTTTTTTCTTTTTTTTTTCAATCTAAGTGCTGCATTGAGATAGACAAATTGTTACCCGCCCTCACACTCACACCTATGTGTGGACCTCAGGGTGTTTCACTCCTCCCACAGACCACAGAGAAAGGGGCTGTGAAATAGATGTGAAAACATGTGAAACATGTTGGACCAAAATTGGACATGTTCAGATATGATAATTGATTAGTTTCGTATTAAGTCAGACTCTGGTTGGTTCAAGAATTATATGCGATGGCAGAATGTCGGTGTGTAGAGGTTCTAGGAGCAGAACCGTTACTGTCACTCGATGATGATGATGTAACTCACTTTCACAAAGTCAGCAGATCTGCTTCCTGTGAAAACAGCGACTGGGTTTACTTTTTCACTCTCTGCCTTCTTTTCTTGGCAAGAAAGAGGAGAAAATGTCATATTTTCCGGCTCCCACCTGACCTGAATCGTGGCTACAATTCAGCAGAAACAAATTTCGTCTTCCAGTTTGCAGCTTCACATTCTGACACATCCGACGTGCTTCCTGTTGGTGAGGAAATCGACTGTAAAGTGCTCAGGAAGGATATAATGACACCCCAGAATACAACGCCGTGTCAGAAATATCTATAAATGAACATCATGGCAATCTTAAAGCTATACGAACCATCAGTGTGTCCATCTAGTAACATTAACAAATATGATGGATACCAGATACCACAATTTACCATTTACTCAGCACTGTTCTCTCACACAGGGATCCATTAATAAACATAGAAGGGCTTTTAATGAGAAATAATAAGAAGAACAGATATGAAGTAATATATGAAATATATAATTATCTTTTGTCCCGTCCTTGTCAGAGAAAGTCAGATGACTCCGTGATGGAGGCGTGTTGAAGCAGACATGTTGATTTACTGAGTGCCTGGACTTGGACAACAAAGGGATGAGCTCATTCCGTCTCCCCCTTTCCCAGTGCACCTGTGGCTTTCTGGTGGAAAACCTGACGCACTCCTGGCACTCTGTATTTATTGATCTTTTTGGTATTCATCTTCTAAACATTTTTAAAAACGGATTATTTACTCTTGCTGACGAGTCGTGGGCAACCATGTGGCTTTGTATCAGTCGGCTCAGTTGTTTTTAATACTGCTAAACCGAAGCTGGAGGAAACAAGTCATGGTTGTTCTTTTTGTCAGAATCTTGTTTGGTCTCTTTGTCTCAGCGTCCATCGGTGCAGTCGTCCCTTCGGGGAATGAGTGTGATGTTTGTTGTGTGTGGGGAGGGGGTCAAGGGGAAACCGTGAAGGCATCTTTGTGAGCCAGGGAGAGAGAGAGAGAACACATAAGATACTAGTGTTTGGCTCGGGTTGTTAAAAGTGTTGTGAAAAGGCAGTTTGTTTCTGCAAGTGTGTGCTGAGGTTTAATTTTGTCCACGCACGTGTCTGTGTGTGCGTGTGCGGGCGTGCGTCTGTTGGGATGGAACCATTGAGATTTTGATGTTTTCTGAATATTTTAGATATTATCTGGTGAATAGATCTGCATCTTTGCTGACATCAAGTGAATCTGTTCAGTTTGTGGAGGGACAATGGATTCCTTCATGTTTCTGCCACGTTATCCTCTTTTGCACATTTGTGTTCTTATACACACAAACGCACAACATTCATGCTGTTCCCAGCTCTGTGCCAGCAGCTGATGACAGAGGGTTATAGACATACAGTCAGACAGACAGATGGGCAGACAGACAGATAATCTGACGGAGAGGCGCAGACAAGCGAAACAAAGAGAGAATGGGACCGAGCCATATCTGAAGGGTGGAGACGGCATGGGGCAAAGACGGGATAAATGTCTCTCTGACCGCGTTATGAGGAAACCTCAGACGATGGAGAAGCCTGTTGATGTTTGTTTAACCTGACTGAATCTATTTTTAGAACGGGGATGATGGGCTGGTTGTGGTTTAGGATGGGAGAACAAAGAAAGGAGGGATGGGCTGCAGTTATTATCTCCACCCCAACACCAGCTGAGTCTGCCCACAGTCCGAGTCAGAGGACCAATTTACAAATCTTATCAGGTCATTTACTGTCATATTTAATCTCACAATCAGGTGAATCTCATGGTTGACGCGGGGAAACATTTTTTAGATTTCTTTTCTGGTGTTTGAGATACTAGAAAGTTGCCAGGATGGAGCGGATCAGTTGCAGGTGATCTTTCGTTTTTTGGGCGTCTGCAGAGTCTGTGGAGGATTCACGATATCAGATGTGTCACAATACAGAGACAGGCTGGCCATGTTAGTCCATCTCACACAAAAAAACATAATACAGCAGAAAGACTGCATGGAACAAATATTAAGGGGAAGTTAGAGGTTTCATTAAAGGAAGCAGAGGAGACACACACCAGACAAAGAGGAAATTGGTCAGTTGAAGTGTGAGTAACGCTGATGCCTGTTGCCATAGTGATTAGGGTCAATGAATGGTTGCCATGGAGCTAGCTACTTGGAATTCTGGGAAGGGGTTGTTTGATGTGTGTATGTCTGCATGTGCGGTTAGTGCATGTTAGAGGAGGTAGATGATGAAAGTGTGTGCATTATCAATTAAAATGCACAGCCTGAGTCTCTCTGTGTGTGTGTGTGTGTGTGTGTGTATGTGTGTGTGTGTGTGTACGTGTAGCTAGATAACATTACCCAGGCTCATATCAGCTCTTAATTCTGTGCAAACTGAAAGACAAAGGAACAAAAAATCATTAGCTTGCCTTCTATTAAAGTTTCCCGTTTGAGTTTTGACTCCTTATTTTTTCATTATTGTGATTATTTTGATCGGTCTTCACTGTGGTAACCATGATCCATATCTCTCACAGTACATGAAATCTCCGTAAGATAATATGAGACGAGCGTCTGTTGGTTTTTGTTTTTTGTTTTTCATCATCAGCGTGTAACTGCTGGTGTAATCCTAACTGGCAGATCAGATATTTTACTCTTACTGATGAACTCATGAACCTTTTGCATTTCTGGGTCAGTGTGTAATTAGGTGTGGGTGTGTGTGTGTGTGATCTTCTACCTGAAGTCAGTGCAAATTAAGGTCAATGTTCATCACAACTAGCTAGAGTTACTGAGTCAGCTCACAAATATCGACTGGCTGAGTCACAAAACACGATACAAGTCCGTGCCCATGTACTGTATCAGTAATACGCAGTGTATACTGTATCTGTACTGCATACAAACACCTTAATACACAGAAGCATTTTAGATCAGATTATAGATTACATCTATCATTACATATCATTTCCGGTCATTAGATGAAGTGAAATCCGTCGTTTTTTGTGTTTTTTTACTCTCCTCTCACGACTGACACCTAATGGTAGCTGATGGCGATAACACGCTCTCCCATAATCCTTGCATTGCGACTGTCACAGCGAGGTGATGTCAGCCATGACATTCCAACATTCCGGATTAGATTAGATTAGATTAATAGAAGTATTAACAGTCACCTAAGGAGAAAGCCAATTTAAACGTGTAGAAACTAATGAGCAGCTGTCAAAGTCAGCTGGAATGTTAACACCTGTTAACAATGATGATGGGTTTTGTTTTTCTGTTATTGCGTTTTCATGTCCAACGACGTTGCCGTGTGACACATGCATTATTTTCCCACGAATGTTAGGTCAGTCTTGATTAATGAGATTCAGACTAAAAAACAATCCTGTGACTACAGTACAAAAACACCATAAAATTTAAACAAGAAAAGTGAAGGATCATCAGTCCAACATCTGACGTTTCACACGTATTTGTGATTATTGCCACATTTGTTTTTCCTCAGAATGCAAAGTGTGCATGTGTGGCATTATTCCCTGTGATTATTTAGTAATGTCTTGTTGCAGATGTAGGACAGGGGACATGCTGTTCCCTCTGTCAAGGTCCTTGTAGTCCTTCGAGTAATGCAGATGTGGATGTGGTGCTCTCGACACATCTGGAAGGCTTTGGTATGTGGAAGCTGTGGATGTGGGTGGGTGGAGTGGTGGCTTTACGTGAGCTCGCACACATTGCCTCTGTGTGAAGAGATGTGAGAGGACAGCCAGCCAGGTTTCATACATGAGTACCCACCTGTATGGGGGACACGAGCGGACACTGTTGGAGGTTGTTGGGGCCGGTGGGAGTGCACGTGGAGCAAGTGCACGTGAGGTTCCACTTTCTCTCCCTTCCCCCACCATGACGATGTCACAACCAGTGCAATATGCTTAGTACTGGCACCAAGTATCCCATCCCCCTCCTTCCTGAATCTTTGGTGCAGCTTTTGGAAATTCCTCCCTTGTGTACATAGACGCACACACACACACACACACACACACAGCCACAGCAAGCTAGTGACATTAAAGCTAGATGCCACATATGCCTCATCGGCATTCTGGTGGAACCATTCTATCTTGAAGCATTACCCATAATCCTCCTTGGGAGACAGTCATTCTCCATTTCACTCATAATCCCATATGTGAGCTGAGCTATATTTAGCTTGTAGGTTTAAGGGTGGGGGGGGGGCAAATAGGGACAAATGTACACTTAATAAAACATCTTGACCTTGACAGAGGTCACTTTGATGTTGTGTGGCAGTAGAAACCATATTAATCCCATTGTCTGATCTGGTTGCAGTGATGGATTATTGTAGTTCACACGTCCTCACCGTTTGATGTTGGCAGCGTGGGCTGGGTCTTAGCCACGACACGCCATGATTTTAATGAGCTTACCCTCATCGAGATTGAACAGCTGTTTAGCATTGAGTGTGTTAGGTTAAGAGTGATGTAATGGAGAACATGATGCCCAGTGCTGGGGAGTGGGGGGGTATTTCATAGTACATCTTTACTAAATGTGGTGCTAGACCAAAAATGAATGCCGTTCACTGGATTACACCCAACGCCACGAGTACATATTACAGCTGATTTACAGCTCTGAGTATCTCTAACCGCCCATAACCACCACGGGGACTTTATTTTACATTCTAATGAAATGTCTAAAGTTTCCTAAGATACTTGAGATATTTGGATGCAGTCTGTCAAAATCATTAAAACATGATCCAGAAAAAAAAAAAGATAATTTTAAGGGAAATTGAAAATGCCTTAGCGTTACATTTAGTAAGTTTTGTTAGTTCTTAGTTCAAAATGTTCTGATTCTGTGATGAGTATATAAACGTTATACAACATCAAGTAATTCAAAAACACCTGAACTCTTTGACCTAAAGTGAACTCATCCATCCGTATATGTAGCAGTGTTTAAAGGGTTTTGATGAAGCAGGTTGTGATCTGCAGGACCGAAAACCAGACAAGTGAAAGGTGGACAGAAGTCATGTATCTCCAGGCATTGTGAAGTGAGTGTGTGTGTGTGTGTGTGTGTGTATGAGAGCAGAAAGGAATTCTGGGAATGTTGTTCTGCAGAGCAGGTCCTAAAAGCTTCGGTCTGACATAGAGTAGAAAATGCCTTTATTTTCATTGTAGGTCATACAAGAAAAACAAACAATCTGTATGACCTGGAACATAAACAGTTAAAGTTGAATAACACAAATGACTCAGGCAGGCTGTTGTCCATGGCGACGGTGTTCGACATGATATATGGATTACACAGCAGAAGGAATTTTATAATGAGGAGACTGTAGACGCTCAATCCCTCTTATCAGATGATAAAAGGACAAACAGGCTGTGTCCAGGGTGGATCGTGTCCTTGATGATGAAGTGCAAACATAGTTCAGGTTGGGGGGATCAGGCTCAATGATTATTTTGGACCGGGTTCACCATCTTAGTTGTTAAATCCTCCCATAGCTGAAGGCTCCTCATCCAAACCTGGAGCAGATGGGGTCACCACATCTATAAACCAAACTACTGCAGCAGGTGTTGTGGTTGTTTACACATTCTTTTTCTCTCCCCCC